>PVIJ01003068.1:0-40820 GCA_004024925.1 Scalopus aquaticus | reverse complement strand
GCTTTTCCCAATTGGTAGGGTGTCTGTTAGTTTTGGTTAATGTCTCTTTTGCTGTACAGAAGCTTTTTATTTTGATGTAATCCCATCTGTTGATCTTGTCTTTCACTTCCTTCGCTTTGAGGGATGTGTCTTTCAAGATTTTGCTGAGATGTATGTCGTGTAGAGTTTTGCCTATATTTTCTTCTATACATTTTATGGTTTCAGGTCTTACATCCAGGTCTTTTATCCATTTTGAGTTGACTTTTGTGCAGGGTGTGAGGTAGTAGTCTCCTTCATTTTTTTGCATGTGGCTGTCCAGTTTTCCCAGCGCCATTTATTGAATAGACTGTCCTTGTTCCACTGCATTTTCTTTGTTCCTTTGTCAAAGATTAGTTGTTCATAGATATGTGGCTTTAATTCTGTGTATTCTATTCGGTTCCATTGGTCTTTCTGTCTTTGTTCCAGTACCATGCTGTTTTAATTATTATGGCTTTGTAATATAGTCTGAAACCAGGGAGTGAAATTCCTCTGTTTTCTTTCTTTTTAGTTAGGAGGGCTTTAGCTATGCGAGGTTTTTTGTGGTTCCATATGAATTTCATCAGTAATCGATCTATTTCTTTGAAGAATGTCATTGAGATTTTTATTGGAAAACACTGAATCTGTAAATTGCTTTTGGTAGGATTGCCATTTTGATAATGTTAATCCTTCCAACCTATGAGCAGGGGATGCCTTTCCATCTTCTGTGTCTTCTTCTATTTCTTTCAACAGAGTTTTGTAGGGCCTCCCTGGTGGCGCAGTGGTTAAGCGCTTCGCTGTGGAGCTGTTGGCAGCGGCAACGCAAGTTCAATGCCCGGCCAGGGAGAATCCCACATGGCGTGGCAGACCTCTCCTGCCTTGCCCGCTGCTCCCCTCAGCAGTGTATTTCTGATCTGCCTGTTCTGCTACCCGCTCTGTCTCTGGTGGACCCTCTCGCGGCCCCACGCCTCTGGCCTGTTCCCCAGCTTGTATGTATAAATGAAAAATAAATCTTTAAAAAACAAAAAACCAAAAAACAGAGTTTTGCAGTTTTCTTTGTATAAGTCCTTTATGTCTTTTGTTAGATTTATAGGGAGGCCCAATTTAGATGATTATTTTTTAACTAACAATAAAATATTAATAAGTAATATTAAACATTAAATGACACTGACAGCTACAAATTCTTTATAGAACTCAATTGTCAAAGGCTATGTTTAAACTTGCCTGAGATGTCCAAAAGGCCACTGATGGCATTGTAGCTCATGATCCCTGCATGGGGCTTCCGGGGTGCCATGTTATGGGCAGAAGCAAAGGTAGGCCAACAAATCCCACTTCTCCCTCCTTTTATAAAATGAAAAAAGTTAGTGAAATTTGAATATGCATGCCTATGAACACCAAAATTAAAGTCCCCAAATTTTTACCTGATGGAGGTCTAGAACTTCTGTGGGCAGCAGAAAGTTCAATATTGGGGTCATCATTAGTAAGGATATCAGAGCAATTAAATTCAGGGCTACTTCCAACAATCAACGAATTCTATTAAAAAATTCAAAGAGTAAAGCTTTAATAATAGCTTTTTCTAAAAGCAAACATAATAAAGAATAATACTGAATTCTACTGCAGTGAATCAAAACCTCTAAATTTGAGAAGCAGATCATTTATTAAATCAACATGAAAAATAGGTGATTTCTGTCCTGAGTTGAATGACATTCAGAGTTGGAGGGAAGACAGGCATATTCATGATGCTATGTGTTGCTGCTCTAGAGGAAACATGCTCAGGGAACAGCAGGAACAAGAAGAAGGAATGTCAATGGCCACTTAAGCTGGTTCATTAGTTAAGTAAAAACTTATCTAATGGCAAAATTAGTAGGTGATAAGCAAGAAAATGTGAGGAAAGGAGGGAAGAGAGAGGAGGTTCGAGAGCTTCCTGACAGAAGGCAATGAGATCAAAGGCAAGAGGTTTGGACTAGCCAGGCCTTAAGCCAAGAAAATCATTCTTAGACCTTCAATAATTTTATCCTTCTCAGAGTTGCTCTTCTTTCCTTGTGTGGTTGTATTCACTTCTTACCTTAACTTGCACTATTTTACTGGAAATTTTGTGAGATACAGCAGCTGGCATGTAAATCATTGAAGAAATGGCCATTCCATTGTCAACCAGGGTTACATTATAGATATGCACACTCTCTGTGGTCTGTAACACAATTTGTAAGTTACATAGACAAAATACAATCATGAAGAAAATTAACAACTATCATTTGGATCACATTTACCTGAAAATAAATTCCATAATCCCAACAAGTCCAAATGTTAAATCCCTGTATAAGAGAGCAGCTAGGAAGGCCATCTTGGTTCATGTAGATACCATATAAACCTCCATGTGCTTCATTGTTATACCACTTTTCCCTGGAATTAGACTGACCTTGGAAGAAATATAGAACCAGAGAATTAACAAAACAAGTCATGCCATATAACTTTATAAATAGTACTGGTTAAAGATAAAATTTTAAAAGAAATTACATGTATCATTCCAAAGCAAATTTTAACAAGACAAGTAATTTTACTGCTCAACCATATATTTAATATTTATTGTAAATACTACTTAGTATTTATTCTTATCTCATCTGTCCTTTCACTGTTAAAATAATTCTGTAGTCATTTATAAACATTTGGTTTATTGTTAGTATCAATTCATAACATATGATTAAACTAAACATGAATTTCATAAGGAAGTGCATGAAGTTTGGATTCCAACATGGCTGAATTCTTGATGATATAGGAATATCAGTATTGTCCATAAAATTGCATTCTAAGATATTATACATATTAACAGTTATTCAAATTTACAGATCACAATTTGACTTTCATAAAACCACAACAATACTTCAGAGAAATTACGTATTTTTAACATTTTCAGTCAAAGAAAAGTTACTTTTTTTTTAAACGGTGGGAATAAAATATTTAATAAGAGCACATATCAAGGACACAGCCCTTGAAAATGTAATCTCATTTTGCAGTGTGTAAATGTTCCAGTTTCCCTACAGCTTTGATGAGAGAGTAGTTGTTAAGTTTTGATTTTTATTACTTGGATGAAGAAAAATGTATCTGAGAATTGTCTGCTCAAATCCTTTGACTTTTTCATGCTTGCAGGTTTTAACATGAATAGTGAGGATATATTAAATTGGAAGCATAAAATAGTGGCATGTCCCCATAGGAATGGTTATCTCTACGCCTTTGCAAAAGAGATGGTGGGATGATACCAATACCAGTCAAATCAAGAACTGAAGTTGCTGTTAGAGTTTTTGGATCATTAACATGCAAAACAGTTATCCTTAAATGCTCATCCAATTTTTCTTCAGCCCCATTGGTATCTTGAAGTAAATTAGCTTGTTGAGGTCTGTCAGTACTCAGGAGGAAGAGATAATTACACACTGAACTGACAAACGATAATCATTTCTAACACATTCTATTTAGTTTTAGTGACTATGTTTAATGACTCTGGCCAAAAAACTTACTTGAGCAAGGTTCACCATCGATACGGTATCCAGCCCTTCCAAAGCCAGCTACCACATTATTTTGTAAGACTGTATTGGTTCCTCTATTAACCTGGAGCAATGATAAAGAAAATGCTTTGAGTCAGGCTCTCCTTATATGATTATAAAATGGGAGCAAACATGCAACAAACAGGAAAACTAATCATAACTGTACTGTCAGGAGGAAAAATTTAATTCATTGTTCATCCTATTCAATTTTATATTACAGATGAAGTCCTGCAGTTACCGTAGGTTCTTGGGGCCAGCACTACAGATGATACCTTAGACTTCATTACACAACTGCATTAAAAAAATTTTTTTTATCTCAGTCACAAAATCCACTGGATGTGGTTCAACATTTATTAGCCATTGACCACATTCCAGTATTATAGCAAGGCTACAAGGAATTTATTACCCTTGCTGGTTAAATTCTATTACCAATTTGATTTATTAAGAAAAATGATAATTAAACTGATTACAGTGGACCATAAGATTCAATAGAGATGTTCACTAGTTTAGTAGAATCTGCTGTAATAAACAACTAGGTTAGCATAATTGTTAAACTATTACTAAAAAATTTTAATTCATGAACAAAGTTAAATTGTCAGAAAATGAAAAGCATACAGCACAGAAGATTTAGTTCTTGCCTATGGTGTCAGCAAAACAACCAAAATCTCAATTATTTAAAGCTTAACAAACACTCTTATTGTTAGAATTATCTCAAAGTCAAGTGAAATGCATGAAAGTAAAATAAGTACCTTTTCTTTCAAAAGATACAGATAACTTTAAAGATTTGGAATTAACATGATTTACATTCTATACATCTATACAAGATGAAAAGAGAGCACCATTGCCTCATAAATATATACTAAATTTTAGGCTTTCAGATTTTACCTGAAGGTAATTAATTTATTACTAGTTTCACAAAAACAAAATTTATCTTTATTCCACCTTTCAAGGAAAGTTATTTATATTCCTTTTCATTACAAATAAAATACAAGAGGAAACGGATTATTTTCTCCTGCAAATCCTTTCTTCTGTACTTTCTATTTTCTTGTTTGTGATCTTACTCTACATCTAAATAAAGACCTATAGCAATTGAAGAAACTTTTTGGGAAACAAGAAGAGTTCATTTAGCCATGTCAGATAAGTATACATAACCTCCCATATAGAATAAAAATTTTAGATGAGAAAGATTTTAGATATTTTATAGTCTTTCATTCTAATTTTTAATTTGAGAAAGGAAACTATATTCTGAGTTAAGTTCAAGACATTTGAAGTCGGCTATCAGTACAAGACCATGTACTAGAACCTGAGAGTCCATAATTATTTAAAAAACAATTTTTTTTCTATTGAGGTAACATTGGATAGTATGCTGCATATGATTCAGAGGTATAGGAGCACACCATACCCATCTCCAAGGCACCGATATTCCTGCAAGTAATAATTAATGTTGGAAAAGCAAGGAAATAAGAGAAATATTTAAACCAATGGAGAGTAACACAAAGTAAAACCCAATAGCAACTGGAGCTTGCAACATCTTTTAAGAAAACTAATCACTCTTTTAATTACTTACTTTACGAGTTCACCAGTTTTTATCTAAGGAAGAAACAGATTTCAATAACTTTTAAGATTTACAGTTTCTATAGAATAAGGAAATTATACTTCACAATTTGGATAATTATAAATTTATTCACATTACCTCAATTGCTGCATGCCAGAGAGTCGAACTTAGATCTTTTCTGTTCTGATAGGTTCCTGGCCAAACTGAAAGTGTAACCAAATTTCCTCGGACTTTGTTGGCATCCCCCCATATTCTAATGCCTGTAAAAAAAATGAAATTCTCCAAAGTACATATACATTTGTCACTATGGGAGATATCATTCATTTTCCCATGAAATAAATTTTCTAGTTTGAATCTGACAAATGAACTTCTTAGATTTTAAAGTGAGCCCTCTACACCTTCAGATAGTGAAACTCTACTTCTTTAATAAATCCCCTGAGTTAGAATCTCCTGGAGGTGCTTGTTAAATACATGGGTTCACAAGCTCCACTTCAGATGTTAATAACTACACACAATATTATACATATTAAATATTTTTATATTATATTACAGTGATATTCAAGGAAGGATAACCTCCAAAAATCAAATATATACTTTTATAAGATAATAACCTTTATTTGTAAATAAGCTTATTGATTGATATGTGAGCAACAATCAAAAGTCATAGCAATTTAAACTATGGTTGACTGGTAATTCACAGAAGATCACAGTCTGATACGCAATTCCAGAGCTGTCTTGTCCAACAGGGTAGCCACAGTCACATGTGACTACTTAGATGTAAAGTAAGTACAATGAAACTGAATCCAATTACAATGAAAAATCCAGCACCTCAGTCACACTAGCCACATATCAAGGCTCAGTGACCATTGGTGGTTTAGTTGCCACCATATTTATGTAGACATAGCCCTTTCCGTTCTTCAGAGTGAGCCACAGACAGCAAGGCGGTAGAATTTATGGACAAGACTGCCTGAGAAAGGCATATTATTGGGCCAAAACCTTGTTATATTACCTTCTCCCACTGTAAAGTAAATGACGTTATCATCTATGTCCAATCCGTCTGTCCCAATCACACCGATTGCTGGAGAAAAACCATTGTGGAAAGCACAGCCTCGGACATAAGAGGAACCATGTTCTTGACTCTAAAACATTAGGATTCAGTGAACATTTTCCAGACAAAATTAAAATTAAAAAAAGATTAAAAGGATTTGAAGTAGGTGACTTTCAGGAAACAAATCTTGATAAACAAAACACTCAATTTATAATTCATTAAAGGAGATGATTTCCCAGCAGATCCTTTAATCCTGAGAAATCTCCATGTATCTTGAATACATTATGATTAAATAAAACAAAATTATCTGTTTATTTTAAATGTAGTTTGAAAAACTAAGTACTTTTCTATGCATGTAGACTTCTATCTTTACCTATAAAATGCTAAGGTACTAAAAACTATTTTTTAGAATAGTTTAGAATGAACAGAATTTTTTTTTTTTTAGGAGTGAACTCATTTTTATTATAACACTACTTGTTATGCTCTGATTAGGTGCAAAAAATACTTCTTAATCTTCAAATATCCACTCTAAGAAACCTTGAAAATAATGTACATTTTCCCCCTCCACCAAACTACCCATGTCTATTAAAAAACAAGGATACTCTAGGCAAGGAGTTATAATCCAAAGGTCTGCAGGAACCTATCAATGGGTGGGTTATAGTACTCAATTTTAAACCAACATGATTATTTTTTATTTTCATAAGAAAACAAAAGGCCCTCTTAGAAAATTATTTCCCACTTTTGACAGAGGCATGGATATAGAGAGTAGCTTTTCAGCTGAGAAATTAATACTCACTTTTGTTTAATAGAAACTACTTGGAAATAATTTGGTTATTATAGTAATATAAATGAAGATGTGAAATATTTTTATAGCTCTTCATTTATTTCATTTCTGTGCTCTTTTTAGGATTTTTTAACACTTACATGCACAAAATGAGTAGAATCAAATGCTACTATGAGTCCAAAAAAGCTTATAAGAAATAAACCTAAGAAAGTTTTGTTACACTAGATTATAGCCTTAGAAATTCTAAGATTCTGTTTAGTAAAATTAAATAGAAATAAAAATATTTTATTTTAAATTATGCAAAAATGAAAAATAATGTACAAACCTGTCCTAGGTTAAGAAATGTTACAGAGTATCTTGGATCTGTGCCGTCCCAGAAGCCTTCCTGGCCAGTGTGATAAAATTCCACATTACTTATCCTTGCATTTCCTGCAGGCGTGGGGGAGAAGGAGGGGAAGAGTGAAGACATCTTTCTTGAATGAAAATATTTACCTAAAACTGCAAAGGATAATCCAATTTTCCAAATTCCAATTTGTTTTCAACATTTTCATGGAAATCTTTGCTACTTTAATCCAAATAGGAAGTTCCTGAGTTTTTTTCACTTCCTCCCCAAGAACCTTCTTTGATTAAGACAGTTTTTTTTCCCTATTAGCCACCATTGCACAAATTTTAGTAACACAGAAATACAATATATCTCTTAGTGTATAGTGATCCCTTTGGAAGGGCAAAAACCATTGTTTAGTAAAGTTTTTTTTGCCCTCGAAAACCAATTTTCACCCCCTCAGTAGTGAGCTTGTTGAGAATGCATGACATAAAGCGCATAATATAATTTACCTAAGATTCCCAATTTGATGCTCTAGAGAACTCTTCACACAATGTCTTCTAGAATTTACATTACCAAGTATTTACTGATCAATGTGTTGGATCCATCATAAGATTTGAAATGGGATAGATATGATTAATATCCAAACCCAGAGAAATTTTACCCCTTTACTTAGCTATTTGTGTATCCTGAAAAGGGGGACAAGATTTATACCATAGCATGATGAGGATTACAGATAATGTGTATTAGATGCTTAGCACAGTGCTTGAGCTAGTGTATCGTGATCATCATTAAAATCATGAACTAAGACTTGAAGAGACTAGGGTGGGCATATAGATAAAACAAAATGATAGGCTGAAGTTGGTAACTGTGGAAACTGATAATGGGTACACTAGGATTCACTGTGCCATTTTCTCTGTATTTGGTATATATTTGAAATTTTCCTGCACACAAAAATGGCAAACGTTGTTTTGTTATAAACTGATTTCTATTTGGGTGAGAGGTTGGGTTAGCTATTCCTAATGTCATTGTTAAGTTGCTAATTCTTATTGTGTATGAATATATATAGAATAATGTTAAGGAACTCGTTTTGAAGAATAGTGCCTGAATTATACAAACCCTCTCAAAGCTTTATTTTTCCATGTGATCCAATAAAGAAGTAAGAATTATTTAAGTACTAAGCATAGAAGGTATCATATTTCATTTAGAAAAATAAATTAAAATTGTACTAACCTTTGAAAGTCATCATATTTTCAGTGAATGAGCTGACCAGGACATGTGCACCAAAAGATTCCTCGAACCAACCTGGATAATCTTCACCAAGTATTTTAATATTCCGACTCAGTATCCCAACATCAGCCGCTAAGGTGTAGCTCTGATCTGTTCCAGGAACACGGTACCTTTCAGCTGTAACAAAAGACAGTTAGATTATTATCAGTTCTGTGAAATACCTGTCTTGATTAGTTACTTTGTGGTTCACAGGTCACAAAACATTTTAATATACCAGGAGCCAACACAAATATATAAATATATTAGTTTTGCATGTTAAAATGTACATAGATGGCAGATTGAAATTATACTTTATTTAGAAAATGAAATAGCATAAAAAGTATTTATTTTGTTTACACCAAAAAGATTATTCAAAGAATAAAATTATTGCCTGATAAGTAGTTTGGATTCAAGTCAAATTACATACTAAAAGCACAGCTATAAGGTATGTTGAGAAGCTTATAGTAATTGTAATAGGTAAGTAATTGAGGAAGACTAGTAAAAGAATTTGCCCATGGCCATGTAGAGAATCAGTAGCACATAGATATCATCTCTCTTGAGGTCTTAGCCTTGGCTTGTCCTTCTTTTCCTGAGGCCTATTTTGTGTCATAATTCTTTAAAAACATGTAGCAGTATATCAAACACAATCTGGACATTCACACCTTAATGATTTGAAAAAATATATTCTACTTTTCTAGAAATCTTACTCAAAACTTCTAGACAAGCAGGTGCATTTCATATATAGGGAAACTGCTGAATAGTTTAAATGAAGGAATCTATATTACCAAACTTGAAAAACCATTTGCTTTACAATCAAATATTCTTTGATGAAACCTTTTCTTTCAATTTAAAGAAAGCAATAGAGACACATGTGCTTCTATCAAAGTACTACATTCAAAAATTCTTTTAATTTCTTTTTTGTGGGGATGTTATATTTACCTTCCTACCATGCTGTCTTATAGCTGAGTTCTCGGAGAATCAGGTATCTGATTAATTCCTTCCCTCCTTGAGAAGAAGTTTTGTCACTTCACTATACCTTGTCTATATGCAGTTACAGTTGACGAATGTGTTACAAAACAAATTTGGACAAAGATGCCCTTGGATCAAAGGTTCTCAAATTTCAGTGATAAGAATCACCTAGAAGCATTGCCTAAAACAGGAAGTGCCACTCTTACCTCATCTGTTGTGACATAGTGGTCTTTGCTTAGTATTTGCTGAATGAATGACTGAATGCAGATGGAACTATCGGTAGCCAATACATAAACAGTAGCACCCGTAGGTATCAAATCTGAGTGAAATGCTCCTCAAATATATTTGTGAGGTGTTTTTATCAAATAAATGTAATCCAAAGGAGAACGTTAAAAATGTGAATAATTCAAAACACATCTACTTGGTTATTACACATCTACTTGGTTAAAGAACAGTCACTTACCAAGGTGAGTAAAGGAAAGGGTGTCATTGAGAATAAGAATTTTGTGATCATGCAGGATTTTAACAATACTCCTAGTTTCTGTCTGGTGGACATCATAGCTTGTGGTCGTTATTACAATCTCTTCTCCCTCCTTAGAAAAATTCAAGTACCAAGTTCAGGAACAATTTTTAAAATAGGTTTATATTTCTTAAGAACTATTAAACAACTCTAATTTATATCTAATTAGAAATCATGGTTTATCAGAAAGAACAAACTGTACATCTAAATACTAAAAATAAACGTGCTTTTGTTTGATATTAAAGATTCTAAAATTCTAATTACCTAAGCACTTCCTTAAAATTAACTGCAGTCATTTGGTAAAATAATGAGCAATAAACATTTTAGAAACTAAATGGATCAAAGCAAATACATTCATGTTTTCATTCCATATTTCATCAAGCATATATCTTCAACTGCATTCATATTTCAACTATTCAGGGCAATATTAAGACTTGAAAGAATTTCCCCAGTTTCTTTCTTCTTTTTCCACATTTAACCATCACTTGAAATTGCTATAAGGTGGGAAAGGCAGAGAACAGCTAAAAGGTCAAGTCTTAAAATCTTTGTATATTTAGTTCCTTCTTGTCATCCAAGTCTACTCAAATATACCTGTAAGGAAGGAAAAATACCTTCTCCCTCCACCCTTCTAAGTTCTCCTTGTGATCCCTTAACAATAGACAGATTAATGAGAGAAAAGCACACCCATTAGTTAGTATAAATTTATGTAACACAAGAGTCTTCGTAAGGAAATGGAGGACCTGAAGAAAATGTTAAACCTTGAGGATGAGAATAAAGAAGAAAACTTCCAAAGGTTCACTTTCCAACAAGTAGTATTTCCTCTACCTGCCAATTCACAGCATCCACCAGAGCTAGAACTTTGGAACCTGCCTCTGCAGTTTCTGAGAGCTTAGTTTTATATACTGATCGTGGAATTCCATGAAGATCCAGCTCTCCAAATACGCCTGCAGGAAAAAAATACACTGCTATGAGTTAGGTGCTAATGTAAAATGAAACTGCTCATTGATTAATTTTAATAGATAATCAAACATTTTAGAATGAATGAAAAGAAGAGGGGCGATCCAAGGGCTATCTGAGGCTTTGGCTATCTGATCCACCTTTTATGGAATCCAGTCCACAGAAATTAAAGCCAGTACACACGGATACATGAATGAGGATGTTTACCCAACAATGTCAGAAATATTAGAAAACTAAAATTAATCTAAGTGTATGTTAGTATGAGAATGGTAAAATAAATGATACTAATACAGTAGAGTAAAAAGGTATAAAAATGAAAAATTTTATCTGTAAGTATTGATTTAGAAAGCTATCCATAATATGTTAATTGACAAAATAAAATTACAGTAATATAGTTTGACCACTTTTTTTTATACAAGGCATAATACCACCCCCACAAATCAATATATGAAATATAAATATAGGTATAGATAAAAACAATGGAAAACATAAAAATTGTTAACTAAAGTTAGTTTCTTAAGAGGGGCAAGAATCAAAAAGGTGTATACTTTTTCATGATATTCTGCGTTGTTCAAAATGTTACTTTTGAAATAAAAACTAACCACATAAAGGCAATTTTTTAAGGAAAGAATTTGACTGCCTGAAGATATTTGCAAGTGGAGAGATGACTAATTCAATCTCAAGCCATTTCTTATCCTCTTATTTACTGATTGTCACTGTTTTAGAAAATGTACAGTGGAACAAATGCAGCATATCCTTGCATGTGACTTTTAAATTAACATGTACTAGTATTAACAAAAGCAGCTATTAGTTGTGACCAAAGAGACCTTCTCAGGTTCTTTGCTTTCCAGGCTCCAGTAGGAAAACAAAGGGTCATACAAATGCAAATGCGAAGTTCAAGTTTAGCAACAGCTGTGATTGACTAACTGATAGCAGTGTTGACCATTTCACAGATTATTAATACTATAAATGGAATATCTAAAAAACTTACCTTTTAAGGAAAAAAGCACTAAAATTTGAAAAGTACTGTTGTTTATATAAAGGAAAGTTTATGAAGAATATCAGATTAGAGAAATACATATGCAGATATTTGTTAATGTTAGTTTCGTAATTAATTATTTTGGTTTAAAGTATGCATATCTACATCTACTTTAATGGGACACAATTTAATTTTTAAATCTCTCTGCTACTTTCATATTTCTACAATTTAAATGTCTGTGAAAGTTTCTGATACTATAACATCATAAACTGAAGTGCTATATGGTTTGATAGATTTTCAAAACTGATATGACACTTTTAATAACTGGAAACTCATACCTAAAACCTTTGATCCTTGATTTGGTCCTTCTGGAAGAGCCCACTCTGGAGTAGAATGATTTCCTCTAAGAACAATCTGCAATTCTCCTTTAAAAGGGTTATCTTCCCAGCCACCAATTAATCTACCTCCCTGCAATGAAGCAGAAAATTGTTAACACTTTAAAATTGAGTAGAAAAAAAATTCCCATAAAGAAGGAATTAGGAAGTCTCTGACAGTCTCTGCTAATAAAATGGAATGAATTTCATTGCACAAAGAACAGTACTGTAACTGAAAGTGACCTTAATTTAACCTACTCACTTTAGAATACGCAGTTTTAAGGATTTTTTCCATTTAACAAATTCAATAATCTATATAATATCAGAATTGCACCTAAATATAAGAATTTCTAAGTCATCAACTAGCACTGTTTGAACAAAGGACCCTGTATTTTAATATAATATGGCATATATAAAATATACTCTTCATAATTACATTGAAACTATGCTGTTTATAAGACATCATTGTTAATAGCTGTTATTAAATGCTTGCTAGTTTTATGTTGGGTTTAATGTGCAAGATTATATACATATATATATTATATCACTTCATTTTACATTAAACCCATTAATATGTTATTATCGTTTCCATTTCATAGGTGAGAAAACTGATGCTGAAAGAGGTCAAATGACTTATCCATAGCTACCCACCCACCAACAACGAGGTAAGGATTCAATCATAACTTTAATTTACCTCAAAAGCTATGCACCTAACTGAACTATTACAAACCTTTAAATCATTTAAGACCTAGTTTTCTTAAAGATAAGCTACACTATTATTTTTTAATGGTGCATAATAGCTTTTTGGTTAGACCATTCTTTTATTTTTAATTTTTTAAAGATTTATTTATTTAAGATTTTTTTAAGATGTATTATCTATCTATCTATCTATCTATCTATCTATCTATCTACATTTTTATTTATTTATACAAGAACTTGGGTGTAGGCCAGAGGTGTGGGAGGTGAGAGGATTCACCAGAGACAGAGTGGGGGCAGAACAGGCCGATCTACTGAAATACGCTGCTGAGGGGAGCAGTGGATGAGATGGGAGAGGTCTGCTACGCCATGTGCGCTAGCTCCCTGGTTGGGGATCGAACTCATGCCTCCCTGACTAGGGATAGCTTGATAACACTGTGTCTTTAAGTCCTGAGCCACCAGGGAGGCCCCTAGATCATTCTTAATGAGCAATAATAAAAGACCGCTAGCACAGCTAAACTGATTTTATTTGTTACATGTTCAAGAACATGTGAGGTAATGTTCCAAAATGAGGTGATTGTTCCAAATAACTGAAGTATTTTTGCTGGCTGATCCTACTTCAGTAGTTTCATTGATGGTCCTTCATTATAAGAAATACTGACTTAAATTCATTTAAATTTTTTCCAGAACAAGTCAGAATTCTCTTCTGGTTGGAACACATCATTAGCTTAGATTTACTTCATAATAATTTAAATTTGAAAACATAGAAGTCTCACAGTAGTAGAATGATATGCTTCTTAAAGAATATATAGTCCTGGGCCTCCCTGGTGACACAGCAGTTAAGCGCTGCGCTGTGGAGCTGTTGATGATCTGAGTTCAACGCCCAGGTCAGGGAGATTCCCACATGGCACGGTGCACCTCTCCTGCCTCGCCCGCTGCACCTCTCATGCCTCGCCCGCTGTTCCCCTCAGCAGTGTATTTCCGTCGACCTGCCTGTTCTACTCCCCACTCTGTCTCTGGTGAACTCTCACTGCCCCACACCTCTGGCCTGTATCCCAGCTTGTATAATTAAATAAATCTTTTTAAAAAAGAATATATAGTTCACAATTTAAAAGAGAATAGAAATGAGTCACATAATAAGGAGGATATATTCTGAGAAATGTGTCACAGCTATTTCGTCATTAGGCTGCTCTTTGATGCAAACATCACAGAGGGTAATTACATAACCTACATTGTATAAGGGACGACCACACCTAGGCTATATGCTGCCACATATTGCGAGTATGTCATATGTGTGACCAAATGTCATTAATGACTTAATTGAACTTACATGGGCTTTATGAATTTATGTGCATTTCATGGGCTAGGAGTTGTGATTTTATTTACATCAATTGAACATGCTTTCTTATAACTTGCTTATAACTCTAACATTTTAGAATTTGATTAATCAGTGCATAAATTACAAGAGCCTCACTTTTACCTGCAATAATATGTAGGTGGCATTTAAAACAACTTTTCTGTAAGAAGATTCTGCAGCTCCTACATGTTTGTCTTCTAGTTCTAGAGTCCCCCAAATAATAAGTCTTTCCATTGGTGGAATAACTGTGTCTGCCACAATCCATGTTCCTATAAAACAATGTTTTAATGTAAGAAAATAACAATTCATAGACTATTGACTGTAGATGAAACATTGATAAAATTAGCAGTGAATTCTGGTTTTGAGTTTGTCACCATTTTCCACACAATGACTGATTCTTGCCTCTCCCAGGAAATCTAGGATTCTCAGTATTTAGGTTGAAAACCACATAAAACCCAGAAGGTTAAGTCGGTTATCCAAGACACACTAATATTGATAGAATCCATCTCCACCTCCATGTTTTCCTTTCACCTTATGACTGCATAAGGGTGAAACACTAAATGTTGTAGCATTTAACTCAATGTTTCAAAAACACAAGCATTTTCTTTCTTTATGTACATGGATTTACCTTCAGGAATAACCACATTTGCTCCTGGATGAGGTACGGTATAATTATTTTCTCGAGATGATTGCCAAAAAGAATTATTTGACCATAAGCTGAAAAGAGAAGTTTTTCCATTAAATATCAGCTCTCTGTATTTAATGACCGTCTCCTTAGGGTGTAGCACTATGTCACATGGTTTGAGGATGACAGAATGCAAGTTAGAGTGTTTACAACTTTATGAGACAAGCTAATATGTGCAGTTAGTAAAACATTCAACATATAAAAACTACTTATATAGTTTTTTGCTCCATTGAAGAAAACTTGTTTTCATCTACAATTTGAATCACTTTTTCTCCCACTAAGTCCTTATTGTGATATCTTAATTCTTTGTAATGTGCAATTTATTTAATTTCTTACTGTGGTAGAAAAGTGAAAAGAACCATACCCACTTTTGTCCATTTAAAGACCTTTAGCCCTTTGCACTCCGCTGTCCCCTCTCGGAGGACATCGGAATTCTAGCATATCACTCGGATGTCCCCTCTCAGGGGACATTGCAGTTTATTAGTGATTACGGGGAATTGAGTTATTTCAACGCAACTTTTTGAGACATGCATGTTTCCCTGAAGTTTTATCTTGAAATGGCACAAGACCAATTATTATAACACAAACCTACAATCTACCCAGAGAACATTACGCGGTGGACATATCGTAACAGTCAGTAAGCCTGAAATGGTGTTAGAATATACAGCAAATATGGGTGGTGTGGATCGTGCGGATCAATACGCTTCGACGTATTGTTTCCTTCGTAAATCGCTCAAATGGTGGAGGAAGTTATTTTTTTGGGGGTTGGAAATGTGTGTGATAAACTCATACATAATGTATCGCATCGAAAAACAAACAAGTAATGAAACGCCAATGACACACCACAAGTTTGTCGAGACACTCGTTGACCAATTAATTATAATACGTTACTCGGTTCCAAAATTATACTAAATAATACGAGGGGCTGTAAATGCACGTTTCTGCGGCAAAGTAGCGTCGAGTAGCTGGTAGCCAATGTCCAGAATGGTTTGGAGTGCAAAGGGTTAAGTATGGTGTTAATTCATCAGGACAGGGATAGGAGAGTAGTGGGCTAGATTCTATGAAGGGAGGGGCAGGAAAAATGTTCTCCTAATGAGTCAATGAGGTTAGTCTTGGGGTGGGGATGCCATACCTGTGTCCAGAATGAAGCTTATGTTAAATTAAAATGAATTTGGGGGCCTCCCTGGTGGCGCAGGGGTTACGTGCTGAGCTGTGGAGCTGTCCGCAGCAGCGATGCGAGTTCACTCCTGGCCAGGGAGATTCCCACATGGAGTGGCAGACCTCTCCTGCCTTGCCCGCTCCTCCCCTCAGCAGTGTATTTCCGTAGATCTGCCTGTTCTGCTCCCCACTCTGTCTCTGGTGAACCCTCTCGCTGCCCCATGCCTCTGGCCTGCACCCCAGCTTGTATGCATAAATAAATCTTTTTAAAAAATAAAATAAAATGAATTTGGAAAGGACATTGGGGGAGTGAGTTTCCACCACCGTACCTTCTGGAAACTATGTCAGTGAAAAATTGGTATAATATTATGATAAAGTTGATCATATATTCCACTGGAAAATGTTTACAATCAAAAGACAGAAAATTGATTTTTACCTGTAAGAATTAGCTTACATTGATGACATTAAAATTTAAAATATAATGAAATAAGTTCTATTAGAAGTTTTGACTATGAAACAATGCATTCATGGAGAGATTGAGGTTTCAGTGCTGTTCTGGATGTGCCATGAAATTCTGTGATGACAGGTAATTCATTCAGGGTCACTGGACTTCAGCTGGCTCAAGTAGTTAATAAGGGGGTGGTCTAATAATCCAGATCTAACATTATGCAAGTCTGAGTTCACCAGTAACTTTCACACATAATTTTTCTGAGATTTTTTTCATTTTCTCATCATAGTGGAATAAAGAGTCAAGTGAAGCAGTGAGTGGGGAAGCATTCTGTGCCCTACACGCATTGTGTTGAAAGACATGTTTTCCTCACCTAGGAGTGACATGAAAGTTATTATTATGTCACAGCAAATGGAGTATCAGAAAACACAAGGTCTATATACTTATATGTGGCTGGTCTCTTCTGGGGAATTGGTTTTCTTGCTGGAGGATGCACAGGAAAGCAATCTTGGAGAACACAGCTGTAAGCTTGGAAATTAATAACAACATCTTTCACATCAGGTTCCAGGGTCCCAGAAATGGACTGGTTCTGAGGAAGGTCCTTTCTTCCTGACACTGAAAGTGAAGAACAAGCAATTTTAGTTAATGTGATGATCAAAGTACTTGAATGTTAACAAAATTACAGCAATTTGAATATATTCTTCAGATAGTTTTTTTGCATAATTCAAATGTATGAAATAGCTATGGAGAAATTCTCACAAAATGCACATCTTAGTGAAAAGCACATAGCTTCTCAAAATAGCTTGACAAAAACTCAAACTTTAGAATTCAGTTAAACCTTATTCTTAAACTTTTCAAAACAGGGGCCTCCCTGGTGGCGCAGCAGTTAAGCGCTGAGCTGTTGGCAGTGGAGACGCGAGTTCGACGCCCCGCTGGAGATGCCCTCTCCTGCCTCGCCCGCTGCTCCCCTCAGCAGTGTATTTCCTTTGATCTGCTTGTGCTGCTCCCCACTCTGTCTCTGGTGAACCCTCTCGCCACCCCACTCCTCTGGCCTGTACTCCCGCTTGTATGCATAAATAAATAAATCTTTAAAAAAAAAAACTTTTCAAAATAATTAAATGATAAAAATGGTATCAACATATATGACACTTTCATTGTATTCATTTCCTCTAATTTTGTGAAATAAAGGTTGGGCCAAATATAAGAGAGTTGGTGCCATCTCCAAACATAAATTGTAAGTTCTTAATTCAAGGCTTTTTCCAACATAAATTTTATCTCCAGTGCTTTTGTTCAGCAAATATTTATCCATCCTGCCATATACTGGGAACTGTATATCTTTGTCCATTAAGCAGTTTTTTCCTCCTTTAGATGAAGATGAAGCTTTAGATAAAACAATCACTTTTGCCTAATGTATTCATACCCAAGTAATATAGAGTACTAGTGTTAGCTTCAAGGTGCCAGTCTCCATTCCTGCTAGTATTCCAGTTCAGTGGATTTGAAGAACCATTCCTCATATCAATAACATTAAACATATCAGGGTTTTGTGTGAAGTTATGAGATATGATTACATAGTCTTCTTCCTATAAGTTTGTAAAAAAAAAGTGATTAGTTTTATGTTTGTACCATGTACAATACATTAATTTTGATGACATATAGTCTCTGCATATCACTTGTTTGTTTTTAATCTTGCATTTATATTTTCCTTATTAACATTTTACATGTCTATGGCAATAATGGTAACTCTAATATCACTGGGAAAGTCCCTCTCTATCTCTCTTTCTCCCTCCCTGCCTCTTCCATTCCTCTCTCTCTATCTATTTACATCTACATATACTCACCATATGCATGTATTTAAACATTTCATTTCTATAATATTTAAAACAATGCTAGGCATTTTTATTGTTCTGCACTCAAATGTAATACAAGTAGGAGAACACAAAAAGACCAGTTCAGGATATTGGCTACTGTAAAGATGAAGTGTAGGTAATAAGATCAGAGTAAATCATACAAGTAACTTATACTGCATCGAAAATGCTTATATCTTAAAAAATTGAAAGTAAATATTCATAAAATGTTAGACTCAGAGTGAGGTGGTGGGCATACAGAACTTGGCTTGTTATTTTCTGTGTTTATATATTTCACAATACAGATAATGAAACCATTAACTGCTTCCTGAAAGAGCATAGGCACTAAATAAATGATATTATCATGATACTAATTATAGGACATAAGCTTATTGCTTTGCGATTATGGCAGAATAATTGCTTGCTTCTGATTCTTAAACAAGTTGCTTGGGTTGTTATGTTTTGGCTCACTTCTTTTATTTAAGGTGGGTCAGAGAAAGTGGGTAGGGCTTTTGCAAATCAGTATTGGAGGCAAGGACATTCTCAGCCCAAAAACTGGGGTAAGGATGAGAGTGTAGACTACGTTTGAGTAATATGCAATCATAATTACTATAAGATGGAATTTTAGCTCCTCGTTTACCTTAAAGCCATAGAACGTTGATGTATATGATATATTGGCTACGTGATCGACACCTTTAAAGTACCAGTTAATATGGTTGGCGTTAGGAATGAGAGCCATCCATCCTGACGTGTGAGTCAGTCGTTTCTTCTGAAAGGGAATAATGCTTGTGCCTGTAAGGGAACATAAAGCAAATATAAACAATCACTACCTCTGGGAAATGTCTCCTTTTCTGAACAAGAGTAAATGTGAAATATCAGTCTGGTCTATGGAAGTCTCTAAAGAGGTCAGTACAGTATTTTGTTATTCATGTTCTGAATATCTTTAACTGAAGGCCCCAATGTTGAATACCACACTTAAAGGAAACATAAAATGCTTCCTCACTTGGAATTTTGAATTGAGATGACACCTCTCTCTAGGGAAAGATAAAATTGAAACATGATACCAATTTATAAGACAAAACTGATTAAATATATGAATGATTCTTCAAACATAACTGATCTAAACTATAACTCCATTTCTATTTTTTAAAGATTTGTTTATTTATGCATACAAGAACTGGGGGGAAGGCCAGAGGTGTGGGATGGTGAGAGGATTTGAAGAAAAGACACCAAAGACAGGGTGGGGAGCAGAACAGGCAGATTGACTGAAGTACACTTCTGAGGGGAGCAGTGGGTGAGGCAGGAGAGGTCTGCTGCGCCATTTGGGAATCTCCCTGGCCGGGGATCAAACTCGTGCTGCAGTGGCTCTGGATAGCTTCATAGTGCTGAGACTTAACCTGCTGCACCACCAGGGAGGCCCTCCATTTCTATTTTTAAGAACTATATTCTTCAGGATTCTTTACTTGTGACTATGCAGACATAATCTCTGATTCATTATTAGACTCTATTATACTTGTTGAGTTAATGAGTTACCAAGTACTAATAGAAAGTTTTGATTTGAAATCTTAAAAGGAACTAAGTTACATCCAGACCTACCCCAAACACTGGCCAAGATACCTAAATTTTGTGAATGCCAAACTTGGACCCAAACTATGGGAAAATTATATAATTTCATCATGAGACAGAGCCTGGAAACTTCAGTAGAAATTCAAAAAGATCTCATATAATTTAAAGAAAAGATCTGTGCTTAGTCATTATTTGCATTTCTAAAGGAATTGTGGATTAAACAGGCATGGCAATCTCTTCCTTTACAAATTTAAGGAGGAAAAGTCAGAAGCAAGATTACAAAATAAACTGTCATCCTTTTTATTTTGGTGGAGGGAGAGAAAAATAAAAATCCAGTATCAAGGCACACACACACAAAAAATCCGTTATCAAGAGGGACCAAATTCCTTAACTGCTAAACTTATGTATTAGGAGTTGATTTGAAAGGGTCATGAGAAGAGACAGTAAAAATTTATGGTTCCAAAAATCCTCCAGTATATGAGAACTCTAACAATACGGGTACTGTCAGTCTGTAGCCACACTTCCTTCCTTCTGGAGATAGAGCAGACACTTCCCCACCCGGTGGATGTTGGATGACTTTCTTGCAGAATGACACTTGCACAGGTTTGAGAAGCCCTTGCTGTATGAGGCTGGCTGTCCTGGGCCTCGGCATTCAGCCTCTGCCATGACAGTGAAAAGCCTCCCCCAGGAGCACCCCTTCAGCCTGGCAACTGTAATGTACACAGGGAGCAGTCCCAACCTTGGGAAGGAGAAAAGTCCGCTGGATCCTCATCATTAAGCAGAGCCATGCAGATGAACCCAGTATAGATCCACCAAGACACAGGAATCAAAATAAATGACTGTAGGTTTAAGTTACTGAATTTGGGGAGAGCCTGTGATGAAACAATAGCTGCCAAATAAGAGCTAATTAAACTTATCCAAAATTTCTATAATTTGTTTCTTTGGTGGTCAGGCCCAAACTCCACTGAAGATTTCTAATCTTTGGAATTACACTTTAACCTGGCATTCCTCAATAGTACAGTTTTATAAGTAAAACATTTTTATTGCCCCTAGTTGTTTGTGTTTTTCTTGACCGTACTAATTATATTCTCATCCTGAACTGAAATACAAACTCTTTGAAGGTGGTATTAAAAAATAGTATCATTAAAGGTAAATATCTCAAATACATTTGTCATCTATTCTAACTTCATATATATTTACATAGACATCATATGTGACATGTTTTGATAATGACATATAAAGATAAATGTAAAGTTATATTAAACATTTTCCTCACTGATCTAGTATATTTACTAAACTTTTGATTAATTTAAAATACATATAAAATCAAAGCAAATGAACTTTTTTGTTTTTAATTTTAGTAGTAATTTATTTAATTTTATTTCAATGGAATTACAATAAAAAGTCAAACGTGCCTAATTATTAAAGTTGATCTAGTCTTTATGTCACATTAAAAAGTGCCTGCTATGGTCTTTTCTTTACTCTGCAATCTGGCTTAAATGCTACAGTGAATTCCATCTCATTCAATACTGACTTAGTCCTTTCAGTTGTAATGTCTCATGTGTGACAGAAAGGTAATTTTACAGATGTTACTCTCAACATATTCACAGTTCAGCAATTTAATAGAACACTTAATTTTTGAAGGGAGGAAGCTAAGGTCACAGAGATACAACAAGAAAGCAATCAACTCAAAAATTCAGAAATACTAGACTTCATGAAATTTAGACAAATACACCTAAATTTTTAATTTAAACTATTATATTTCACTTACCAAAAGAGTCCGAGAGAACCACATCTTTTTCCAGCAGAGATCCTGGAGAAGGCTTATTGAATGCTAGACGGTGGAAGCTGACTGAAGCGTCACAGACAGAGCCAGGGAAGCCAATACTCCACTGGGCGTGCTGAGTGCAGTGAGAAGGGTCCAGTAGTGAACTGTGGGGAATGACAGTATGTCCTGTGTGGCCTTGGAAATAAACACAAACAGCATATTTTCTTTTTCATGTTAGAAAACTAATAAACCAAATAGTCTATAATGTACAGACATGATGACCCATAGTACCATTAATGAAATCTAAATGGCTTGGTAATTTTTTGGCCAGGGGCAAGGAGACCTCACACAGACGACTCCAGTCAGGGAGCTTATTGTGGATGTAGATGGGATCTGAAGCACCCCTGAGAACCCATGTAGGGGATGGGGAGTGGGATCAGTAACTTAGTCAAGGACAAGTGGAAAGATTCAAACTCAGGCAGTGTGACTATAGAATCTGTACTCTTAACCAATGGGCTGCCAACTAACATTAAACATCTCAGCTGAATTAAATAAAATAATAAAGGCTACATAAAGGTTTCTATAGTAGAATCATCCAAGTGTTCTTTCTCTTAAAGTCACAATTAGAACAGAAGATAAAGTCAACTACTCCAGTTGTAAATTCAGTCTGTTTCAATGTTGAGGTGACTCTTCAGTGGTCAAAAGTAAATTGCTATCTGTAGTTTTATTATCAATTGTCTCTCTTTACAATTATTATGTAGAAACACACAAACATCCTTGTATCTTATTTAGAAAAGTCCTTAACATTCAAACTCATCAGCACACTAAGCTTTAGAATCTCTGAATATTTACAGAAAATGGGATAAACCCTGGGTTTGAAATTGTAAAAATATGTAACCCACAAATTATGTTGCATTTTGTGCTAGAGCTAATATATTCTTTGAACTAATTCCAAATTTAAAATTTAGACTGGAAAATAAAGGTTAACAGCAAGCCTATAATTCACTTTTTCCATTTAAAGTATTTTAACAGGATTTATCCAGTTTGTCCACATGACTTATTCAAATAAACCTGGAATTTATAAGGTCATGGGACATGACTGGCTGCAGAATTTGGGTTGTCATATAAGCATTTTTTTATTTGTGCAAATGAGTATAAACTGGAGGAGTTCTAAAATGGAAGCAGCTTCTTTTTGTGATCAATATTTCTATAAATATTGCTCAAAATATGCTGCTAATTCAAAACCAAAATTCAAGTGCAGGAGAAAAAGGAAAAATTAGAGACGGTATCTGATAGTTTGGAGCTCCTACAAAAGAGTATCTAATCTGTGCCTATTGCTGACTTATACCTTAAATCATTGATAAAGTTTGGTTCTGGATAAGATCTATGATTCACCTGAGTCTGCTATGACATTTTGCCTCCCTGTATTAATGCAAACTAATTTCCCAACGTGTTTTAATTAAAAATTAAAGTATAACATTACCTGTCAGTGAACCATCAACATCAATCAGTACAACTTCGTGTTCCCATCGAAAGCCAGCCTTGTTTGGTGTATTAAAATACCGAATGTCAACAAACTTTGCACTCCAACCTCCACATCTGTCATTACAAACTCCAGTGATGGATGTCACCCCCAAAGCTGCACAGTTAGGGCGATCAAAGTTCATAAAGTGCACAGAAGATACAGTCAAGCCCTCACTAAATGGGAGAACCAGGCCTTTCATTGTGCAAAATGCAGACCCCATTCCCAGTTCATCAAGATGACCAACTATTTTGGCATTTTTAACAACTGCTCCATTGGTTTCACCCCATCCTCCAACATAAGGTGCTAGGATCCTCTTTGTCTCAATTCCAGCCTCAAAATTATTTACCATCACAAAATTATGGAATTGAAGGGCACCTCCATTGACCCATTCCGCTCCTTTTTGACAATTCCAAGTAGTGAGTGAATTAAATATTGCAGGTACCGGCACTGTAGAAGTACAAGATCCTGTTTGCATGGGGAAATATTCTTCAAATATCCATATTCCGAACCAACCTTGAGAATGAACAGTGTTGTTAAAAAATTCTCCAAGAGGAACTCTTTTTTGACAAATGTTTCGGTCATAGGATGGGCCATCGGGATGGTTGTTCATTCGGTACCAAAAGCCAAAGTGAGTGCCACCAGCAACTGCATTGTGTCTTATAGTGTTGTTTGGGTTGGTTACCCAAAATGCAGCTGGGGTCACATCATCATTCAGAAGATTCATACTTTGCTGTACAAATATTGCCAAGTTATATTGTAGGATATTGCCATGTTCAATACCATCTTCTATAAAAAATGCTCCTCCCCTGATATCATAGATAATGTTCCTCTCAACCAGAAGGTGATGTGTGTTATGGATGGTAACAGCTCTGTTATAGGTCTGGTGAATGGCACAGCCTTTTACATAAGAGTTAAACTGTAAGTCTCCAAGCAGGTGCCAATGTATTGGATATCGCCCCAACCGGAAAGCCTGGCCAGCGTGGAATATCTGTCAAGCCAGAGATCACAGCTCTTTAGTGATACATATGGACTCAGAGTTTGCTGGTGCATATTTTGTTTCAAAATACTCATCTTTAATTTAATATCAGTTATTATTAACACATTTATATCTCCCATATTATTCAAGTTTAACATTATTCATGTTTACCACTCTGCCTTATTTTATTCATTATGTAATGGCATACTTAATGTCACATGAGTAACTGAACAAAAAACATCTGACTCTTCTGCTTTTCATTTTGGTCTATTATGAAAATTTATGTGTTTAGTAAAATAAAACCTCTTAGACGTCTTTTCTCCCTTCACTTTGAGTCTTACATAATAGTATTTCTTAAAGGTTTACCAGAAGCCAGATATTGTGCAAAGTGTCCTTATATGCATGATCACAGACTTTACCACAATCCAATGAAAATAGGCACTTATTAACTTCATTTATCGAAATGTAGAAAGTCTGAACTCTTGTTCACGGTCACAAAACTTCTTTTAAAAGTCGGTTGGGCTGATTCTACAGTGGGTGCTCCCATTAACCATTCTGCTGTACTTTCTTTGAGAAATGACCTGACTAAATGAGAATGTGAGCCATGGGAGTATTTGCTGGAGGAACATTCTAAGCAGAACGAAGAGCAAGTGCAAAAGACCTTGAGGCAGGAATGTGCTCGACATGGTCAAGGGGTAGGTGGTGAGCATGCTCGGTGTGGGGGGGGGTGGAGGGAGTGGGGGGTTATGGACAATTACTGGAGGTGAAGTCAGAAGTCAGAGCCCCGCTCGGGGGGCAGATCATGTGGGTCCCATGGGAAGGACTCAGACTTTCTTGTATTTATTTCATTATTATTTTTGTGCAGAAGAACTGGGGTATAGGCCAGAGGTGGGGGTGTGTGTGTGAAAGGATTTACCAGAGACAGAGTGGGGAGTAGAACAGGCAGATCTACTAAAATACACTGCTGAGGGGAACAGTGGGAGAGACAGGCAAGGTCTGCTGCGCCATGTGGCTGCTGCCTGGCTGGGGATCGAACTAAGGCCATTAGCAGGCGGTGATAGTGCTGAGACTTAACCCGCAGGCCACCACGGAGGCACCCAGATTTTCTTGTTTTAAGTATAGTATGAAGTGAATAAAGGGTTTTGAACAGGCTGTAAAAATTCTGATTCATATTAAACATCTTTGCCCTGGCTCTGCTGTGGATTCTATTGGAGTAAAGATGGAAGCAGGGAGACCAGTTAGGAGAAAATCCCAGAAGTCCCAGTAAGAGGTGATGGTGGAGTGGACTAGGGTTTAGATTGAGGTGGTAGAAAGAGTGGATATAAGCTACAAATTTTGTGGGCACATTAGATAGAAATTACTGATGTGAAGTACAGTATGAGAAAAATGGAGTGAAAAACTGGGTTTAATAGAATTGTCTGCTTACTTATCTGTGTCCTCTACCAGATTCTAAGCAACATGCAGGAACTCAATAAACATTTGCAAAATGGATGACCTCCGGCATAACAACGCCCCTTACCTCTACATACTCGATTCTTCCAGTCACCATGTTAGCACCAGGTACAGGAGCATGGAACATTATGCAGCCTCCAAACTGGTCACTTCCTATTTCTTCTCCAAACTTTCCTTGGAAACATGTCTGGGTAGCAAATTCACCTTTAAAAAATAATTTGAAGACATCATAGAGAAAAGCCATGTAAAAATACTCTATAGAAAGATATTTCCCTCATACCTAATTATGTTTTCACTCACATAAAATTTTTATCTTATCCTGGAACATAGCTATTTGCATTATTTGCATTTCTTTCTAGTTAATAGAATGGTAAATACCTTGTCTTTCTCACATTTTGTATTCTTACTAAAGCATTTTTCAAAGATACTAAATATTTGAATGACTGACTGCATACTGATAAGGTATTTTGTTTTATCTCTGAAGCTTCCCCCCCCATTTGGGGAATTAACATAAATCATGCAATCTTATACTTGTATAGCAATAGAGTATGCATTATCTCACTTAATTCTTCAACTGTAGTGAGTAGGTTGAATAGTAAGTATTCTTAAAGAGGGTAAAATTAGATTTTCAAGGGCATTATGAAACTGGTGCAGATGAAGTAGAATCAGAATATAGGTCATATGACATTATATCTGGGGAGCTTTGTCTAATACTGTACTTTTCATTGAAAAAAAGCATGTATCTATGCTGTATCTCTTATTGTTTAACTGCTTATAGGATTGTACTGGTAATGATTACGTAAAATATTTAAGAGAGACTAGTAAAACACATTTTGCTTCTTAAATACACACATGCACACACGCGCGTGCCCACACACACACACACACACACACACACACATTGAAGAACTGTGGTAAGTATGAAGCTTCACCAAGATCCAGTTCTCTTCCACTTCTGTGTATAGGGGGGTTTGTGCTAACTCATTTCCTTGACGTTAAGCAGAGCAGTCACGGAATCAGTTCTGATTAATGACACTTGAGTAGAAGAGATATGTGTCATTTTAGGATTAAAGTTCAATTGCTGGTGCTTGACTCTCCAGCAATCTTGTCTCCTGTCTCAAGACCATGGAGGGCTGTGTTGCATCAGAGCTTCCACCAGCCTAGATCCTGGAATAATTACAATGAGCAGAAGCCCCCTGCTAGCCCATATTGAATGCATGTTGCATCTAAGAACAACATACCTTTCTCATTTTAAATCACTGTGGTTTGGAATAATGATCACCACAACATAATCTTGTTGGAGGGCTTTCAACTGGGAGATGATTTTGCCCCCAGGGAACATTTCTGCAATATCTGGAAACATTTTGACTTGATAAACTAGAGCTGATAAAATTACCTGTATTAAATCCATCAGGACATGGAGGGATTTTATCATTCCATTCCACATTATCAGATCCTCTTATTAAAATATTCCGGGTAAGAATTCCAACTTCTGCCCTTGCTTCAAACAGAGTTCCATCAGGGAGGGTGACAGTGATTCCAAGGTGTGTGCAATTCAGTGTATCAGTCAGTGTTATGTGTCTGCCATCAGCAGACACAGATGCTATGGTCATTTTCTCATTCTCTTGTTGACTCTGTCTGTAAAAATATTTCAAGATTCACTTTAATATAAATCAACATAGTATTCTGGTGCATTTGCTTAATGCTACCCTGAACACTTACCTGTAAAACACAAAATGCTTAATGTCATACAATATTCTGAAGAGGAATTTGAAGATAGAATTTCACTTGTTTCTAAATATATTTACAGATGCATTTCAATTAAATAAATATTTTCCAGGTGTATCCCTTGTCCATAGAACTGCACTATGCCTATAAAGTATTCAAAAGAACTTCATCTATAACTTAGAGGATCGCACTCAGTGCTTCTCAATTGACGATGAGTTTGTTTCCCCAGGAGATATTGGCAATGCATGGACAATTTTTGGATGTCACACTGGAGGGTGATACTGGCATCTGGTGGGGAGAAGCCAAGGAAGTCTCCAAACAGCTTTTGACATACAATAAAGAATTACCTGGCCCAAGAGGTCAGAAGTGCTGAGGCTGAGAAACCATTACAAAGGGGAGCCACTGGAGGTTTCTGAGCATGACAAGGAAATGACTGAGGTAAAGTTTCAGAGGTCTCATTTCTACCATTCCTTCAGTACACCTTAAGTTCCAGCCAAGCCAAGAGACTAACTAATCTATACTATACATAGCTATGTATTTAGTCATTCAACAAGCAATTTATTGAGAGTCTAGCCCATTTTCTAGGCTCAGGGCTTAGTGCTGGGATACCAAGTAGAAAGAGCCCCTGACTTTAAGGAGACACATCTGTCAACCCTGATTGTATAGTGTCTACTAAATTGTGATCGGTGCTGTTACTCAGGTAAGCTTAGTGGAGTTACCTATGTATTTTCCTGACATTCACTTTGACTTTCCTCTCCCCTGGAAGATCTTTTATTCCCACTATATACCAATTCAAATAACAATAGCATATGGGAAATAGGTTAAGGGTCACTTCTTTCAGCTTTCCCTGTCCTTCTTCTAGACACCCAGTACACTCTGCTCCAAGGCCCATCAGGGTGCATTGCAGTCTTACGACACATGTGCTTATTTGTCCTTTCAACTCCCTATCGTACTTACTTGGAGCCAAGTTCTACTTTAAGTATTATACATATAAACTCACTTAATTCATGCATTAATTCTGAGATTGATACTAATGGAATTCCAATTTTACTGAATCTCAGTGAAATAACAGAACTACAGGCCTACTAAGTGGTAATGCTGGGAATTGGACCTGGGCAGGCTGACTCACGAAGTAGTATTCTTATTTATTTTCCACTCATCACAGTGATATCTACTTTTTTATTTATTTTATTTTTTTTACATCTACTTTTTAAAAAAATAGTATCAATTTTTATTGTGGTGATGTTGGTGGATAACCTGTACATTTTTTTAAATCAGTGATATTTATTAAAAAATATGTGACTATGAATGTATATGTGTGTATGTGTCTGATAATGCTACTTCCCTAATTAAAAATGTCATTGGTTTCATAATTCCACAGGTAGAATCCAAATCTTTAGTATGGGAGAGTAGTGTTAAGCAGAGGCTCTACAAACTCTCAAATACCATTTATTAATGAAATAGTGAACACTGATTTAGATTTGGTAGGAAACTCCTTAATTTTTATTTTTTCAAGTACACTCTATGTGGTAAATTTTGAATTTACTCTTCAATTTCACAGAGGACGGCAATAAATGAGGACTTTCCATTCTATTAGTAAACCCTATCATTTTGCTCCTATTTCATTTTTGCCATTATGTAATTAAATTTTCTTCCAAGAGCAGAAAAAAATGAGCATTTATAAAGCTAAGTATATATTTTACTCTTCCTGACATCTGCAAGTCTATTTTTAACTTGAAAAATGGCAAGCTCAAAAGGCCATCTTGAATTTTAATTCTAAATTGAGTCACACTTTAACACAATGCAGCTATTTCTTGTCATAAGTTACTGTGTTCCTGGATAAGCATAAAATCATAGGCAATTTTGCGATTACCTACAATTCAAACAATTAAGCAAAAATAAAGCTCCTCTTGCTCCCTCTCCCCACAAATATTGTTGTTGTAGCTATATTAGCCTTTTCTTATTTGCTAAAATATATAATTAAACAGAAATTAAGGGTCATAACTAGTTTAAACTGCAAAATGTCAGACTTAAAAAAGGTCATGTTATCATTCATTTGATGATGATTTGTCCTTTGTATTCAATCTTTACTAACATTTTGCTCCATGGAAGCCACTGCCAATGCAACAAAGTAAGAAATAGTTCACTAGCTACTTTCAATCAAGTTTTTTGGTGACCACAAACAAGGAAGTTCATTTACATTTTTGCATATGTTATCAGCTAAAGCTCCAAGTCAGATGTTTGCCAATAGCTTTAACAGCAAAATGCTTCCTTCAATTAAAATCTTACAAGGGAATATAACCATAAAAAACAAGAAGATATTTTATTGATACATATTTACCTTATAGGTTCAAATTTATACTTTTTTTTCCATACTGTAAATCCAATCAATGCAAACAACACACTAGTGATCAACCAACTGTTAATACTTAGTAAATACACACTTGGCTGTTCATATTTCTTTAGTAGAGGTTTTGAATTTAAATTAAACAGTTGGAGACCTTCTGATTGATCCCTCTTTTCCATAGTCAAAAAACAAACAAACAAACAAAAAAACCTCTGTCCTAAATCAAAGTTATCAGGTCCAGAAGACATCATACCTGTGTCCTGTGCTTGCAATTACGATTTTATCTCCTGGTTTCCAGTTTACTGCTTCTTGTAGAATCAAAGTCCTTTCCCCAGCCTTTGCAGTGTGAGCCAAACGTGTCCAAATCACAGGAATTGGCAGACCTGGGCCAACATACAAACCCAGGACTCATTCAGATGCACTTTCTCATACTGAGAACTTTAGGTATTATAATCTTTTTCTTGTTTGAATCAATTTTCGGAAGGTTCATTTTACCTTAGCATTTTGTACCTTTCTCAAAAAGGAAGTACAATTATAAAAGAAATATTTTATAAGAATAACAACAGTTTGCAATAATATGTATGTGTTTATGAAATTTAAAAAATTCTTCTACAAATGATATAGTCTGTTTATGACAAACTTCTCTACAAGAACACAATATAAATGCAGTGCAATGCCAGTGACAAAATGGGCAGAGGCCTATTATATTTATCATTGTTGATAGGAATTGCTTATAGTCTAAAGACAAAATAAGTGTGTAAATTTCTGAAAACTGTATTAGTAAAGGAATTTAGCACAATGCAGAACATTCATGTTCATAATAGAATATGATGTTGACACATCATAAATTATTTTTTTTACATTCTAAATTTACAAGAAATAGTTGCAATATAGAAAACATCACTATACAAAGGATTCACACCCTGTTTCCTTTAATAAGTTACCTTTATACTTGAAACATGATCAGAATCATTTTCATTTGCTGGTAATTTTCCAAAATATAGTTAGAGTAAAATATGACCATAAGTTTATTTTAGAAAGAGTCATTTAAAAATACAGAGATAAGAATTTACAATCTTCTACTTCCAGACTTTAATGCTTTCTCATATAGATAAATGAACGTAGTAAACAATCAGTGGGCACTGAGGCAAATTAGGCAGAAGGTATTATGGGAGAAAATGGAAGAGGAAGAGTCTAAACAGCTTCCCGAAGAGTGATCTTGGTTGTCATTTCTTGATTCTTGATAGTATGTAGGGGCTGCCCCTCGATAAGGGCAGGACAGAGATAAAGAAGGTTAAGAGGGAAATTGCAATGTCAGGGATGTTTTAATTTAAGCACTGTTACCAGAAGGATTATCTCTGGCTTCCTGCCTAGCCTATCTTTGGCCAGTCCCCCTATTTTACCATGTAGATCCAGGATGCCTTCTCTCACAGCCAGCGTTTTGGCACCATAAACTGGGAGCTCAGGAGACCTCAGATGCCCATGCAAGGTAATGACAGCCTGGTGTTGAAATGGTGATTCTTCAGTACCAATCTGCAAGAGATTTCACAGGCACCATTCCGAAAGTTAAACAGTTTCCATAATTCTAGTCACTGAAAAGTAATCCTTCCCTTTCACCCTCTCTTTTGTGAATCAATTGTTCAGTGGTCAGAATCTTTCTTAAAACAAACAAACAAACAAAAAAAAACACCTTAAATTTTCTTTGCCAAATACACTATGCCTGAACTTTGGGAAGTACACTGATTGGCTTAAATGACATTGCAGAGCTAAACTTTTTTTCCTGCTCTATTTTAAATTCTGTTCCATTATAATATGCTATTATCTTTCCATTAAAAGCACAGACTACTCAGGAAAACTTTATTCCAGTGAAAGGACTTTGTATTAATAACAGAGACCTATACACAGATAAACTGATGAGAGGTTAGTATAATTAATTATCCATTTTGTAGAGAGTATTTTAAAAAGAAGGGGAGAAAGGTGAACAATGAAAATGTTACCACATTTTCTCACATACCTGAAGAATGCCTCCCTCTGTAATTAGAATATTTTCTGCCTGGAGTTCAATGTCAGTTTCATCAAATATTAGCATTCCACCTACGAACCATAAAATTTTAAAAACATTTCAAAAGGAAAGTTATTATTAAAAATTGTTTGTTAAATTATACAATAATGTCAATTTCTTATTTTTATTCTGCTATCATTATGCATATCACTTTATTTTAGTATAAAAACTTCATACAAGACACAGGAAGTTGATAGACAAATCCCAGGACAGATTACTTCCCTTTGACCACCCTCTGTTTTTAATGCTATTAAAAATGTGCAGCTATAGAATTACAGTTCTATAGAGGGCCTCAAAAGCATAAGTTAAGAACAAAACTAAGTTAAACAGTAACACGGTTTATAGAAACCATTATAATACCATTATCTCTGAACTTTTATCAGCTAATTTGTATCTACAGCTTAATTAGCAGTAAAGAATGTATGGCGATCCATTTTTTTATAAGATGATAAAAATTTGTAGACAGTAAATTTTTACTTATCCAAAGGTCCAACAGTTAATAACTTCAAAAAATTAAACAGTACTAGAAGAAAAGAAAAAGATAAAGGTCTTCAAACAGCTGAAGCCATTATGGCAAAGTTTATACACTAAAGCCCTATGCGCTTTCTCTTGCCAGTGATTCTATTTTTGGTAATTATATAATTATAACGGTTCCAGTTATTTATTTTCTATAATAAAAAAAAGAATATCATGAAGCAGAGAGAACTGCAGTTAACAAGCAAAAGCAGATTTACAGGTAAGGGAGAGAATCACAACTTAGCATCCAAGAGGAGGCAGGGTGTCATTCATATAGAATTTAATGCCTCTCCATGATTTTATAACCTCGGGACCCACTACCCCAGTGTTTTCGTAAGTGGGAGACAGCTTTTACTGCTGCGATCTACACAAGGCACGCACATGCACGCACATTCTCACACACGTCCATTGCTACTGAAACAAACGTTTATGAAATATTTAACTTTAAAAGATGTTGCCTATACAATGCAAACTACTTTGATATTTTCTATTTTATTTCATTAAAATCCTCTACTTCAAACAACCATATAACTTCATAACACGAATGGGATTGTAGGATTTAAATTCTGAATTTAAAGCATTCAGAACTGCACTCTGTATTAAACACATGATATGACGATGGAAACTCATAATCACTAATTCAGATTAAATTAACTTCACAGATATATTCCATAGGCAGAACCATATTTTTAGAAATTTACCCTGAATAAGCAACATTTTCAGAATAGGAGTATTTTGGTCCAGCAAAATTGTTTGTCCTTTTGTAATAACAACTAGAGACCCTTCCTCTGGGGGAGATTTTCCTCCCCATGAGAAGCTGGAGGACCACGTATCGGCATACAGGAAGTCAGCATTATCCTATAATAGAACACGAGAGGCTTAAATTTAGAGGCTATTATCAGAATTCTACATTCAATTTCTCAACAACAACAAAAATCCTCTAAGAAAATAGACACTTTAATTCATAACAAAGTATAACCTATTTTAAGTATGATAAAACTGCCTGTTGGCTTATTTCACAAGAATAATAATGTAAAACATCCATTGCTAATTAGCCCACAAACCAGACTAATTAAAACTCTGAAATAATAAAATTTTAGTAAGAAATAAAAACATAAACTACTTTCATTTTATTATATAGTCATATGTCAGGTGGTTTTTGGAGACTTTAAAGCAAAAATTCCATGACCAATTACTTTACCTCCCAACTACTACTATTACCTGTTTGGCCATGCCGACACTTCTGATGTTGACGTGCACTGAAGCTCTCCCTGAAGGCTTGTGGGCATTTGTCCTGCAGATGATATGTGTCTGGTTGGAATATTCAACATTACATTTGGCTTCAGCTATGGTGATGGAAACATCCTGCATATTTTCACTGTAAAACAAAGAGGGAAAACAAAACATAGATGCTTTTTTCAAATTTCTTGGTCACATTGTCAAACCCTAACAGCCATGTGCATTATTGAAAAAATAAAGGTCTTATCCTAGGTTCATTAAAGTGCAGACTGACACATTTTTATAGTACTAAGGTTTCAAAATATTTGTTGAGACAAAGGTAACCTAAGTGATCAAGAGACCAGAGGAAAAAACTGCAGAAACTAACAGGCATTAAAGTATTGGGGAAAAAGGTCAACCTATTTATTCAAAGATTCTTTGATGGCTTTCAAACAGACACCTTCATAAAAGAATTTCAGGGACTGTTTTGTCTATGTGACATTTCATTACATTCAGACTTTAATCTCCATGAAAAAATGAAAGCCTAAGGTAGACATAAGTACTGTGCAGTTAAAATTGCCTTCTATGATTGAAATAATCTTGGATTTTGAAATCAGCCTTATACATTTGAAGAATGATGGCAGGACAGTGAAGTACAAAAATTTGAGCCAAATAATTTTAATACTTTTAGGGAAAAGGAACATGGCCATGGTAATGAAATATTCCTGATGCATGAAGAGGTGTTTCATTGACCCACTGAAGCAAGTTCATTGTTGGAGCTAAGATGTTGAGAAAAGTGTAACAAGAAGGTGATTTATATTTGTAAAGCCATGTACTAGGATTTGCATCATTATTTAGCCTCTCTAATCTCAATCTCTATACTATAAAATGAGCAGAAAAAGTAGCAATGTGCCTGGAACAGAGTAAGTACTTGATAGAAATTAGCTACAGTACTATTCCATGCCTCTAGCATGACTTTTGATGTACATGGGTATACATTACACATCTATATTTAAGCTCTGTCTTAACATACAAGAGAGCAGGCATGATGACTGGAGTCTGGAAATAAGCACCAATGTACGTGCACGTGCAGATAGTACCTGAAGCCTGATCCCGTGACTGTAAGTCTGGTGCCCCCAGCTGTACTGCCTCTCCTGGGAGATACTGCAGTGATGAGCGGAGTCAGGGACGTAGTGTACGTAAAAGGAGTAGTGGACTGTGACAGATCCTTCCCATTTACCACACTCACTTCACAGGCTTGCTCAGGTTCGCTGCCTATGAGAAAAGAAGTCAGTTGAGTACCATTCTTATTCACTTCCCAAACCTTGAACATCTTGAATAACATCTTCCTTTTCTAAAATCACTTTTCAGTATATGCAGGTTATATGTGAAGTCATAACAATCTCCATCCATTGTCAAATCCATCAGGTTCATGCATATTATCAAGGGTTCAGAAAAAAACCCTACACCTTTGGTTCTTATACAGACAATTCTACAACCGGCTTGTTAGTCTTCCAGTCCCAGAGAATCCAACATGACAAATTATATCGGGAAGGAAGGAGCAACTGCTAATGGCAGGCATACTGACAACAGGACAGAGTGACGGCTGAAAGCAAGGTAAGAGAAAAACTACAGAAACCAATACAAACATGTAAGTAGAAAAAGCAAGCAGAGCTAGTTTTCAGACAAACAATCTAAAAATCTCAACAAATCTTGACAGCACTGCTGCATTAAAACTAAAGTAAGGATACAAACTCTGATATTGAAATGATAACTAAGCCTAGTCATAAAAACATTACATTTTCTTCAACATTCTTTGTCTAATAAATCAGATATAAGCCAAAATGTTTAGAAGTTTCATCAAATTTCTTTAATGCTTTTTAAAAATAATTTGTATGTAAAACATATCCTACATCATCTGGGATATGCCCTTTGATCCTTCTTACACTGTTAGATAATTAAAATGTGTTGTGTATTTAAAATACCAGATATTTATTTATTTATTTATTCATTCATTCATTCATTCATTCATTTTCAATTGAGGTAATAGTAGGATACTTCCATCTGGTGTTATCACCAGAGTACACCCACCACCAAGTCACCCATAGTCCACTGTGCTTCCTTCCTTCTTTGTTCTTATCCCTCTCCCCATCTCTACCCCCTGATACTTCAGTTCTGTCAACTTTCAAGGGTTAGTGCTTAAGTTTGTCTTTATCTTATTCTTAGTTTAGTTATTTTGTAGTCCACATATTAGTGATACCATCTGAAAATATCAGATATCTAAACCTAAAAACAATCCATCGAAGTAGGATTACAATATTTTTATTTAATAGATGGAAAAATTGAAGCAGAAAGGATTTAAGTTAGCTAGTAAAAGTTGGAACAGTATTGGAAAAACAGATTCAGAGGCTACTAAGACTCCATCTCTTAACCACATATAAAAATAAATACAAGAGATAATACCAAATCATTTAGCACATTTCTTTCATATATCATTTCATTCACTTTATATATTAACTTACTAAATCTCACTGTAATCTTATAAAATAGCTATTGTCATTATTTTCACTTTCATGATGAGGAAACTGAGGCACAGAGAGCTTGAGTGTCTTACCCCAAAACAGAGCTTGGGTTTGTACCTTGGTGAACTCATAACCTCTCCTAACCATTCCACTATCTTAATACTCCAATAGGAACTAATCTAACACCTAATGGGAACTAAAATGTGTTCTCCACTTGGCATGCTTCCTAAATTAAGAGCCTACTGTTTATGTGATAACTGAAAAACTGCATTTCAAACAAGCCTAAATATTATAAATCTTGAAAGATAAATAAACCTAGAAAACCAAGTTCTGAGTAAACTAAAGTCAGGGCAGTTAATAAGGATGCTGAATTGCTCCAAAGACACAAAAACTTGAAAAGAGAAATTTAGACTAATTTTCATAAAATCAACCATTTTTCAAAGGTTTACATTTTTTTTCCTGACAACTTACCATTACTAGGTGGAATTTTACAGAATAATGTTGTGTCATCAGATTTAAGCCTGTTGACTGCACATTCCAAATCACATACTAATACAACTGAGTTTTCTGGATTAAACCCAGTGCCTGTCACAGTCATGGTTTGACCTCCACCGAAACTCCCTAGGTAGGAAAGAGAAACAGGAAAACACAGATAATTAAAAGAAAACCTGCTCTGTGTCTATAGTTAATTTTCTTTTAAAAACTGAAATGGAAGCAGAGTAAATGAAAGATTCGTAACTGAAATTACGTGTCATACAACACATATGATATATCATATCAGACCTTTACAATGCAACAGAGTCTCAGGTGATCGTACTGTTTTAAAACTTTCACTGAGTAAATGTGTATCTATCTGATCGTTTATTTAAATCACATTTGGACTTAAAATTTTCTTCTAAAGAGGTCATAGTTTCAGAGTAGTAAAAGAATGGAAAATTACTATTATACTTAAGACTATATTGGTTGTACTTTTTCTGAATAGTAAAACAATACTTATTTATGTAGACATAATTACAGGCCAGTGACGGCTTAACATTAAAAAAAAAAAAACCAGGGTGGGGGCCTTCTTACATGGTGCAGCAGACCTCTCCGGCCTTGCCCACTGCTCCCCTCAGCAGTGTGTTTCAGTCAACCTGTCTGTTCTGCTCCCGGCTCTGTATCTAGTGGGTCCTCTCGCCACTCCCACCCCCATGCCCTCAGTGCCTCTGGCCTGCACCCCAGCTCTTATATGCATAGGTAAATGAATCTTTAAAAGAAAAAAAAACAACCAAAAATCTTTCACATATAACCTGGCCATTTTAAGTAGGGTTAAATTTTAACATTATAACATTAAGTAAAATATAGGCATTAAATTCATAATTTGAAATGACTGATACTCTTGAATGCTTCCCTATTTGATGCATAAATAAAAATATTCTTTTTTTTTAAAGATTTATTTATTTATGCATACAAGCTGGGGTACAGGCTAGAGGCGTGGGGCGGCGAGAGGGTTCACCAGCAACAGAGTGGGGAGCAGAACAGGCAGATGGATGGAAATACACTGCTGAGGGGAGCAGTGGGCGAGGCAGGAGAGGTCTGCTGCGCCATGTGGGAATCTCCCTGGCCGGGCGTCGAACTCACGTCTTCACTGCCGACAGCTCCACAGTGCAGCGCTTAACCGCTGCACCACCAGGGAGGCCCAATAAATAAAAATATTCTAATGTTATAGGAACTACAAATTTTCGTCTTGTTTGAAGAATATGTTTCCTTTCCCAAAATAACCTAAGTGCTTACTGAAACAACATAAAATATTTCTAGAGTGCTGCACGTTCAGGACTACCTTGGCTTGGATGAATATTTTGAATATCTAGTGGGTACTCAAATGAAATTGTCGACACGGCAGATCCTTTGGTCTTATGATGCAGCATAACAGGAAAAGTTCCACCAGAGTGCTCTCCAACAATGCACTGTAACACACTGTCGTTGACCTTGGTTACATTACACGGGATGTTACTTATCATCACTGAAACTTCCAAGACATCAACACCCAAATTAGATCCAGAGATCTGAATTTCAGTTCCTGGTGGACCTTTGAAAAAAAAAAAAAAATCAGCCAATGTAATTCCAATACCTGCAGATGCATTTAAAGAGAGACCTATTTAATTCCAAAACCAAAATAATATCCACTGTCTGAAAACTAGTATTTCTAATACATATATGCATTTTGACTATAAGATACATTGTAATATTTGGGATATTAATAATAAGTTATTTTCCTCAACATTCATTATTTTGCAGTGGGGGGGGGGTAGGGGAGGATAAGGGCACAAAATGGAATAGAAAAGAACACAAGGGACCATGGAGATGGATCACGGGTGAATTGGTGGTGGGCTACCCAAGGGGAATACAAAATGTAAAAGACATAAATAACAATAAAAATTAAAAAAAAAACATTCATTATTTTCCAGACCTGTTCATTCTAGTGAGTTGTAAGCTACTAATTTCTCCTTGCAGAGAAGAAAAAGAGAGGTCTAGAGTTAGGGAATAGAAGCTGAGCAGGAAGGCTGGAGCATATTATAGGAATGGGGCTTACTATATTTTATATTTGGTATTTTCCTGATTTAAACAATTCTTTTGAGGATGGACTATTTTTCTTAATTAAAATATTTTCAACATATATAACTTGATAAATAAATTATGATATAAAATTAGTTGTAAGATAGTAAATACAAAAATAAGGACATAATTTAGACTTGAAGATGAATGTTACATAAGTAAGTGTTCCACAAGCTTAAAAATTATCAAATAATCCAGCATAAGGACAACCTATTCTGAGCTTAGAAAGACGAGGCAATCTCACAAGTAAATCTTATTTTATAATATTTTCTTCATTTGAATGGACCAAATACCTCCTTAAAAAAGAATTCTATTGTGTTAACTAGTTAATAATTGATTTTTAGGTTTATGGAAATAAGATAATTGAATAATTATCATTTTTAGTAAAATCAATTGCTTGTGAATTTAAAAAGGTTTTCTTAGGCTATATCAATATTAATGGCATAAATTACCAATTTTAGTTCATGAATATTCATCTATTTCTTCCTCATTAAAATTTAGGTCATGTTTATGAGGATTTTCTAATATAGAAGTTGGAATTTGACTAAATATTTTATCCCAAGAATGTGCAAAATATACAAAATAGAAGCAATTTGTAATAACTCGAATCCCATGTATTAATTGGATTAAGTGAGATTATCTAAAATTACATCTTAATAATCATGTATAAACATTATTCCAATGAATATTATTGATAATGTGATGTCAAGACAATCAAATACAGATATTGGTGTACCTGTATGTGGGATAATTCCCCTGAGAAGTGGAGTATTCTCCAAGGCATAGGTAAATGACAGAGGTGGATAAGCAACTGCATTAACAAAGATCTTCACATCAACTCTTCCAGCTGTCCCCATAGGAGTGATGCAGTGGACTTCACTGGAGTTGACAGAAATGATTTGACAAGGGTCATCCCCAACAATTATTGTGGTATTGCCTGGATAGAAGCCATTTCCTATGATCACCAGAGTCGTTCCGCCACCAATGCTTCCAGAAGTTGGTGTGACAGATGCTACTGCAGGGCTGGTGACAGTAAGGTTTCCCAGAGCTAAGCCTTTGGGTCCCACCACAACACTAAGAGAATGCAGTCCAGCTGGGAGAGGAGTCACAAGAACAGTAATGTTATGTTCATTAACATCTATTACTCTGAATTGCTGGTTTCCAATCAAAATAGCAATGTCCTCCAAGATGGTGCCAAAACCTTCTCCTTCAATAAGAATGTTTTCAGACCCTATGATAGAGTTTGGGGATATTCTTGTTATGAAAGGAGTAATGCTTTCTAAATATGAAAAGCTGCAGTTCCCCTGACACTGTGCAGGCACTCCATGTATTAGAAGATCTACTTTCACAAGCTGTTGGGGAGCAGGAAAGGTTTCACATTCAATGGCTGTATAATTCACTGAGAGAACTCTACAAGGAAAATGCCCCAGAAGGACTTCTACACCTGTAGAAGAAGCTGCGAATCCAGATCCTTTTATGGTCACTTTTGTCATTCCTGTGGTTGACCCTGTATTTGGCATCACCATGTCAATATTTGGCAAGAGCACAAATTGCCTATCAAATTCATTAGGCAGGGTGTTGATTGCAGTGCCCAGATTGTAGACAGTTAATGTGACAATTTCCCTGATGCCAACATCCATTGAGTTTTGAGGGTCAATGTGACACATAATAGAATTGTCATGACTTTCTTCTACAACACAAGGGTAGCCACCAATTGTAACCTGAAAGTAAAATGAGTATAAAATTAGATCACTGCATTACTCTAAAATGAACATAAATTTTATATTAGCAACAGCAAAATTAAAAATTAATCATGTGCAAACTTTTTTATTTGTAATTAAATTTGGAGAGCTGGGGCCTCCCCGGTGGCGCAGCGGTTAAGCGCTGCGCTGTGGAGCTGTCGGCAGCGGCGACGCGAGTTCGATGCCCGGCCAGGGAGAATCCCACATGGTGCGGCAGACCTCTCCTGCCTCGCCCGCTGCTCCCCTCAGCAGTGTATTTCTGATCTGCCTGTTCTGCTCCCCGCTCCGTCTCTGGTGAATCCTCTCGC
>PVIJ01003067.1:68810-143334 GCA_004024925.1 Scalopus aquaticus | reverse complement strand
CACCGGGCAGGGAGGACTGGCAGAGCCCAGCTCAGTGACCACGGGCCTGGGGACACAGAGTGACGACGGCCCGGCCCTGGTCCCCAAGGCGGTCAGCCGGGCAGCCTCCTGCAGCAGGGGCGTGGGCCTGCCCCTCAGCGGCTGGGCGTGGCCGTCCCAGGAGGCTGGAGCGGCGGGGACAGCGGGGCCTTCATGCCCGGACACTGGGCACCTGGCGGTGGCCTCTCTGCACCGCGGGCAGCAGGTCCCGGGAGAGGCCGGCGGAGAGGCGTCCTCTGGGCCCTGTCGGTGGACACGAGCTCGGGGGGCAGGCAGGGCTCTGGGAGCCGTTTCGGATGATCCATCGCAGGGGATGGCCCTTGGAGGGCTCTGGAAACTTGGCCTTTCGCTCACTGCCTGGCCTGGAAAGGGGGGGCGGAGGGGAATGGGCCTTCGGGTGACAGAGAGTCCGTCCGTCAAGTCAGAGCGCCGGTGCCATTTTCGGCCGTGGGGGCTCTGCACCCCAAGCTGTGCGCGCTGGCTCACACCGAGGTCAGCTCAGCTCATCCTCGGGCTTACCTGAGCCAAGCCCTGCACCCAGAAATAGGTGGCAAAGCTGGGTCGGGAAGGAGCCCGGTCCTGGGGGGAGGGACAGCGCAACAGAAGGAAATTCTTGAAGTAGGCCCAGGTAGGCTCCTCCCCAAAGAGTTGAAAGGGGAGCCAGCTAGCTGGCTGCGGCCTGCAGCAGCTGGCACCGAGGCCCACGAGAGGCCAGGCATTCGTTCAGGGTCACACCGGCAAACAGACCAGAACCTCCCAGGAAAGCAGAACGCACTGGTGGGAGAGAGGAGCGAGGCCTTGGAGGGAAGCAGGGGCGAAGGAGACAGGAAGGGGACAGGTGGGCGGAGGGGCCGAGAGAAGCGGGTGCTTTCCGCACCAGCAGCTGAAGCTAACCCAGGCCCATCGGGCTATAAATGGCTCTTACTGGCACCGGCCCAAGCTGTAAAAACGATTTTCCTGAGAACAAGAGGCTCCACTGGCGGAGCCAAATCCTGTCTGTTCTCCAAATGTCAAGAGAGCTTTTTCTAACCTGAGTTGTCTGTCCTCAGCTGCAGTCCGCCTGGCTGAGGTCCCGCGGAGGGACAGAAAGGGGCCTAGGGGATGGGGCACTGCGGGGGGATGGGGGCCTGGGGAGAGCCACAGGAACAGGGGCCTTCAGCCCAGGTCTCCCACATCTTTGCACCCTTCCCACCCCCTCCCTTCACACCACATCCCCCACCGCCCCCTCCAAGCATAAACACACACCCTCCGCTCACCCTTTTGTCAGCCCCCTGTTCACTCTCAAGACTATGATGTGAGCTGTGGCCCAGGAGGCTGATAATCCCTCAGGTTAGCTCTCCAAGCACCCTGGCTGCCTTTATTTTTTTTTTTTAAGATTTATTTATGCATGCAAGAGCTGGGGTGCAGGCCAGAGGTGTGTGGGGGAATCCACCAGAGACAGAGCGGGGAGCAGAGCAGGCGGATCTACTGAAATCCGCTGCTGAGGGGACCAGCGGGGAGACAGAGAGGTCTGCTGCGCCCTGTGGGAAGCTCCCTGGCCGGGGATCGAACTCATGCTGCAGCGGCTGCAGACAGCTCCATAGTGCTGAGACTTAACCCCTGCGCCCCCAGGGAGGCCCCCACTGTCTGTCTTTAGGTAGAGACCAGAGCTTCACAAAGCAGGAGTTTCTAACAGTGGGATGTCAGCAGCAAGGGCTGCTCTGCCGGGCTTTTGAACCCCTCCTTCGGCCCAACATCACACCACAAACCCACCCTTCATGTCTGCCTCAGCCAAAGGCAACTCTAGCTCCAGTCTCACACCTCCTCTCACACACCATGTCCTGTCATCTGGGCTGAAGGGTGCGTCCCAGAAGGCAACACGAGGCTGGTCTCCCCAGAAGGAAGCCCGTGTTAAAGCAGCCCGAGCTCACTCTTCTCGCTCTGGGTTCAGAGCCTGTGAGTGTGGGGCCTGTGAGAAAGCTCTAGAAGCTGCTGCTCCAGCAAGACCTTGTTGTCTGCTTATTCATGACCCGCCGGGCCTCTTGGCTTGTCCATGAAGGATCACCCGTGCGCCCTCACGGGAGGTGGCTTTTTAAAGGCGCAGACACTCTGGATCTCCCTGGGGCAAGGCCAGACCCTGGAGCAGGTCCGAGTGTCAGTTGCTGTCACCCACCAGCCCCTTCTGTGTAGTGTCCCTACGAGGACCCGTAGCTGAGCCAAGGTTTACAGAGGCATCTAGTATAAGAGTCTCAAAGTGTGGTCCCCAGACTACCAACATCTGCATCACGGAGGAACTTGTAAGAAAACCAAATCCTTAGGCTTACTGCAAAGCCACTGAATCAGACTCTCAGGGGTGGACCCAGCAATCTGTCTTATAAGCCCCACCGAACCTGATGCGCCCCAAAGCAGCAGAACCACCGGGCTCCAGGTGCACCCTCCACCTTGAGTTCTGCAGAACAGGGAGGGGGCTCCACGGGCAGGGGCTTGGGCAGGTGAGCTAGAGATGCCTTTCATTTTTCCCTCACTTTGATGAGATGTAATTGACACAGAGCATCGTGTAAGTTTCTGGTGTGTGTGTAATGATGGGATCCACGTAGAGCCTCCCTGGGGGTGCAGGGGTTAAGTCTCAGCCTATGAAGCTATCAGCAGCCACTGCAGCACGAGTTCAATCCCCAGGCAGGGAGCTTCCCACAGGGCGCAGCAGACCCCTCCTGTCTCCCCGCTGCTCCCCTCAGCAGTGGGTTTCAGTGGATCCGCCTGTTCTGCTCCCCACTCTGTCTCTGGTGAGTCCTCCCACACACACCCCCAACACACACCTGTGGCCTGCACCCCAGTTCTTGTATGCATAAATAAATAAATATTTTTTAAAATGACGTGATCCATGTATATTCAGCAGGTCCACAACTAAAGGATATATGGTTAGTCCATGAACAAATTTGTTTTGTTCTCCCTCATTTTGTTATATAACATTAGAAGAAAAATAAAATCCTGGCCGACACTGAATGCCAAGACATTATTTTACATCTGTTTTGCTCCAAGCCCCACTTTCTGAGAACCTGTGGCGACGTTAGTGAGGATAGGCAAAGTGTGAAGAGATTTCTAAGTCACAGTGCAAGTCCCCTCTCCCTCAGGGGATACAGTCGCCACTCCCTAGTAGCCACACCGTGGTTTCTCTGTACACACGCGCCTGTGATCAAGTTTAATTTATCACTTAGGCCCAGTAAGAGATCAACAGCAATAACTAATTATAAAATAAGACAGTTATGACAGTAAACCAAGAATGTGACTGCCCACTTTCTCAAAATCTCCTCTTAGATGTAATATTTCTGGACTTCACTGGACAGCAGGTCGCTGAAACCTCCGCGAGAAGGGCACCACTGTGCGGTCAAGACTAGAATGTGCTGGCACAGACCGACCCTCCAAGGAGGTGTCCCGACTCTCCACCTGGGTGTCCCGTGCTGCCAAAGTTATAGTCACAGCCTCCCTTTTTCCTGAGAGGGAGACGTACATCTTTAGAAATTAGCGTTCCGAGGGGAGCCACCCCAGGGTGCTGATTTAGCACAGTGGGTGTTTTTCTACTCCAATTTGCCTCAGCACCTTGGGGTGCGACTCATCCCCCATCCCAGGCCAGCAGAACCAGGGCGGGTGGGCTGAGACCCCAGAACAAGCTCCCTGTTGAGGCCCTTGAGATGCTGGTGCAACAGGACTAGAGAGAGAAAAGGGACTCGGACCGGGTGTGCGCGCGGCCACCTGCGGATTGGGTGACCTCGGCCCAGTCCCTCACGTGGCCACCACCAGGGTTCCGGTGTGACTCAACTCCCAAGAAGTCCCCTGCAGCCGGGCGCCAATGCGGTGCTCCCACCCAGCCCCTGGCTGTGTGTGGTGCGACAGCCACCCCTGCTTCAAATCAAAATGGCACAGCACCCACACCGCCCCCTCTGTCTCCTGGATCAGTAACTCCTGGGAAGGAATCTATTGGGTTTGTTGGGTCTGACCTATTTTTTAAATAAACTGGGGCTGTTTTCCAGCCATTAGTCACTTTTCTCCCAAGCCTCCACGTATTAAATTCTCTTCTTATATCCTCAGATATTTTGGCTGCAAGAGATGTCAGGTTAATTGGCTGCTTGGCGCCTGGCTCTTCCTCCTTAACGGGCTTTAAAAGCATGAAGCCCCTCCCCTTCCTCCCTCGTCCCTCCCCGAGGCAACAGGCGCCTCCGTCTGTCTCTCCTTTGACTTGAAGGAGGTCACGAGCCACCGGCTTCCCTCCCCGCTTTCCTGGAGGGCAGCTGTGCAGAAAGATACAGCAGTCTCCTCTCACACCCAGGCCCTGCCAGGGCTGGCCTCCCTGCCAGTCCCAGACATCAGTCTGTCATCGCATAGAAGCTGCTCGGGGTGGGGGTGGTCCGTGATGGAGAGCGTGGCGGGCAGAGGTCACACAGGCAAGCACTTCGGGCTCGGGTGTTGCTTCTCTCTCCCCTTCCCAGGTCATCGTGCAAAATTTGCTTCTCACTTTTTCTACCTTCAGCTTCCTCTCCTGTCCGATGACAACAGTGGTGTGTCGCCTCTCACAGGTGTGCGGGAGGCCGGATGACGCTGAGTGTGCAGATCCCCAGAGGACATTCCGAACGGTGGTGCGGGCGGCGTACAGACTTCCGGCGTAACCATCTGACTCTGTGCCGGATGCTATTTGGGGATGCAGCTGGGCTCCTGTCTGGCACTGGCCACAGTGGTGTGGCTGCCCTCAGCAGTCTGTTCTGCTGTCTGCTGACCCTGGTCCTCGCCCTCATCACTGCCCACTCTCCAGACTGTCCCCCTTGTCTGCTGCCTCTGAGTACTATGCAACTGCTCTCTGCAGGAACTCGGCCATCAAGGGAAGCTTTTTCTCTAGGCTCTGACACCTGTTTCTCCTGCTCCTATAATGAACTCCCCTGGCATCTGCTGTTCGAAGTTACTGGCTATGCTCAGTCTTGTTTTATTGGCAAATGGTCTCATGCAAATTGTCTCACAATTGTCGATGTTACTTCTGCAACCAAGAGGAAAATCCCTTCAGACCACTAAGCAGGTACTATGTTTCGTTTCCCCCTGAATGCTTGGCACACTCAAGAAAGGTGTGTTGTTTCCCGCCTCCTTACATGCCCGCTGAGCCAGTGCTGCCCCCCATAATATAGTGTGAGAGCCGTGTGAGGAAGCGCCTCCCCACTGCCAGCCAGAGACATTTCATTCCCCTCGAGAGGGTAGAGAGGTGGCAGGAAGAAAGATAAAACTGAGAAGAATGATCATCAGACTCCTAAAAATACTCAACACACGTTGGAGGGTTCAATGGCACTCCAAATGTCTTTACCAAGAAGTGTCTCATCTCCTGGGATTTCTAGGAGATGAAAATACAGAATGCATTTACTAAGCACCTACAATTCTGTCCATACAGCCTGCAAGCAGCTTCAAGGACAGATTAAAGTGTATTTGTTAGACATTTTTCCAAAGAGCTCTTCATACCCAAACAGCACCGTGCGGAGCTGCAGGTAATGACACAGTGGCTCAGAGCTGCTCGCAGCAGAGCTGGTCAGGCATGGGAGCTGACCTCTCACTCAGCGTCACGCCCCCGAGCTGCTGTCAAGCTAATGTCTGTGTGTTGCTAAGTCAGAAGTCAGAGAGAAAGTCACAAGTGCTGGCCAAGACAGAGCCACACCAGTTCACTCGAGATTCTCACCTCGCTTCTCCGAGCTCCTCTGGATACTTTCCATCTATCAGTAGTTCTGCCAAACCCATTTACTCCAAATGATGCTATCTCCACCCAGAATCTTAACAGAAGCAAGTCCTTCCTTTAATTGGAGATTTTGATGGAAAAATACTCTCCTTCCAGCTAGAAAAGGGATAATGTCAACCAGCCAGAACTCCAGCTCTACTCCAAAGGGGGCCACAAATTAACCAATGAGAAGTTCTAGGAAGCTGGGATTTTCAAAGGACTCTGGGCAAGTCAATTGATAATCAATTAAAATGCTGCATAAAATACAAGAAATAAGTTTTTGAGATACTGAACATTGGACGATGGAAAATGGAATCCCTGAGACTTGGCAAACGGATGAGGGACAGCCACCGGGGTCAGCTCATTGGCTGACCCAAGTGTCCAGGCTGCAGTAGGAGCCAGGACTGGGAATCCCTGTTGGTAGAAGACACAGAGGCAAGAATCAGGACAGCAAGGAAATCAGGGTTCGCCAGGCAGGGTCCTGTGGGTAGAAGAGAGGGCTTCAGAGATCTGGAGCGAGCCCACTGAGTCTTCAGCCTTGCCCCATCAAACCATGCATGTGAAGAGACCTCCCAAGGCCGGGGCAAGCACTGACAAGATTGTGGTATTCACGCAAGGCCAGGATGGCTTCTATGTCCCCAAGTCGGAGTGGAAAGCCTCATACTTCATGAATATTCAAGAGGTTATTTTTGCCTCAATGGTAGAACTTAGCCCTAGATTAAAGATTGATGTGACCTGACCAAGAAACTTTAAATGTATGGCACAAAAGGTCCGAATTGTCCACCTAACTTGATTGTATCCCAGAACAGAACTTAGAAATACAAAATATCCAGCACCTGAAAAGGCCTAGGTCACACAATGTATGGACTTCAATCATTATCACGGGGAAATTACAAAATGTAATCACAATAATATATCACTACAGACCCATAAAAATGACCAGCTTGCCTAGGCAGTGGGAAAATACTACCTACAATAAAGGAAAAAGAAAAAAACAATTATTTGAAAACAACCCAGGAAGGACATAAATGATAGAATTAGTAGACAAGGTCATTGAAATGTTATTCTAACTGTATTTCTTGTATCAAAAAATCGAAGGAAAGATTAACTGTTAAAGAGAAACAGAGGATATAAAAGTGACCCAAATCCAACTCTTAGAGATAAAAACTGTAAGGGGAGAAAAATACACTGGATGAGGTCAACGACAGATGAGATATTACAAAAAAAAAAAGAAAAAAAAAGACCAGTGAACTTGATAAAAATAAAAATATCCAAAATATAACATAAAGAGAAAAAAAAGATTTAAAAAATTTAAAGAAATATTGGAATGATGGCGATACTGGATTTCTTTTTTTAAAGACACATACATACAGATCCAGAGAGATTAACAAATTGCAAGGAAAAGAAATACGACCAAAAAAATAAGAGGACACCAAGGTACGTCATCATCAAATTGCTTCAAAACACTGATAAATAGAAAATCTTAAAAGCAAGTGTGTTGGGGTGGGGGGTGGGCAGAGAGTACAGGGAGGCATTTATACACAGAGAAACTGAAAGAAAATGGCAGTCAACTTTTTATAACAACACATAGACAGGGAAGCAGCACTTTTAGTCCAGAAAGGAAAAATGAAAGACTGCCCATTTAGAATTCTATGCCCAGTGAAAACATCTTTCAAAAACAAAGAAATTTTGAGACATGCAAAAGCTGAAAGGTTTCAGCGTCCACAAGCCCCACCCACTTCAGCACAAGGACAATGACATCCGATAGAAATCTCAATATGTCAAAATACAGTGCTCTGGAAAAATAGCTACATAGGTAAATAGAAAAGATCTTTTCCTTAGTATTCAAATATCTTTAAAGGATCTTTGACTAACTTTTAAAAATCATAGCAATGTCTTTTGGGATTTGTAATATATGTAGGAATAAAATGGGAGCAATAGCACAAAAACCAGAAGGGAAGGAATGTATGCCTACTATAAGATTTTTATAATACATGTGAGATGCTCTAATATTATTGAAGGTACTGAAGGTTTATATATACAAGCAATATATATAGAAATAAAACACCATTTTTATATATATATATATATAAACAAATGTTCCAGTAGTTACTTTATACAAGCACGAAATCTTACAAATTATAAGCCAGCAAAGGAAATAAAATGGAATCATAAAAGTACTCAAATACTGCTCCTTCCCCCAGAAAGACTGAAAAAGATAACAATAACAAAAAACAGATCAGTGACATAGAAACAAAGAGGAAAGGGTATATTTAAACTCAAAAGGACCGATAATTTTATTAAATATGAATGGTCTAAACACCTCCCTTAAAAACCAAAATCATATTAGATTTCAAAAACAACCATCTGCCACCCTTTTTGAAACTGACTTTTAACACAAAAAAGTAAGTTAAAAGAAAATGAGAAAAGATATGTTAACCGCAATGAAAGGGAAGCTAAAGTAGCTCAATTAATATCAACCTAATTTGATTTCAGCATATAAATCAGGAAAAAGAAGAGATTTTCATAATAGTATGGGGTCACTTCATCAAGAGGACATGGGAATTTCAAACATTTATTCATGTCATTAAAAGAGATGCAAAATATGGGAAGCAAAACTGATCGAACCAATCATCACAGAAATGCCGATCAAAACCACCTCGCTCCACTGGGATGACTAACAAAGAAATACAGTGATAAACGCGGGCAACGACATGGAGAGAGTCGAACTCTTGTGTATTCTTGGTGAGAATATCAAATAGTACAGCTGCTGAGGAAAACAGAATGGAGTCTCCACAAAAAATTAAAAATAGAACTGCCATATGATCCAGCAATTCTACTTCTAACTATACCCTCAAAAGAGTGAAAGCAAAGTCTCAGAGAGGTCTCTGTACAACCCTGTTCATCACCAGCCAAATACACACCAGGTATCCATCAGTGGATAAGTAGATAATTAGCATGTGGTGTAGACGTACAATTGAGTATTATGAAGCTTTAAAGAGGAAGGGAATTTTTCAAGTTATCGATTTCTTTATGAATTTTCTAGTTTTTTTACATTGAGGTTCATTTTTGGACAGTATTGGATCTCTCCCTCAGGGGAGTCCTTGTAAATCTCCCACCACCACATCCCCACCTCCCCAGGTGCCCTTCCCACCGTGTTTTGATCCCTTTTCTTCCCCCTCCCCCGCTTTAAGCCTCAGATCTGTAATTGCCTACAAATTTTGTCTTTTTTTGTTTTGACCCTTTGTTGGGTTTCCCTGTACTCCTAAAGAGGATTGAAGTTGTGATACATGCAAAGACATGAATGAACCCGAAGGACATTATGCAAGTGACATCAGCAAGTCACAAAAAGATAAATACTCCGTGATTCTGGAGTAGTCAAAGCCATAGAGACAGAAAATAGACTGGTGGTCACCAGCGGCTGCCTGGGGACGGCGAGGAGGGGGTTATTGCCTCACCGGCTCAGAATTTTAGTTTCACAAAAGGAAAAGAGTTCTGAAGATGGATGGGGGCTGCACTGCATTATGAATGTGTTTAATGCCCCTGAACTGTACACTTAAGATGATTTAAAAAGCAGATTTTCTGTTATGTGTATTTGACATCAAGGAAAAAACATGGAGGAAAAAACTGCAAGGTGAAACAGACAACAAGATTTTTCTGGTGGTTTGAATGCCACTAAATAAGCAATCCTTGAACTTCAAACTGATGGAATCTAGATGCAACATTTCCCTTCTGTCTCTCCTGTCACTTCGAAAGTCCCCGACTTGGGGAGGAGGGAGGAAGGGCAGATACACATTAAACATTTACTTGTCAAATTAACAGCTTAGTGTGAGCTCAGACAGCCCTTCCCTTCACTCGGGAAAGGAAGAAGAAAGTACATTTTAATAATGATGGGGAAGAGGCAGAAGACATGCCCGAGACCGTTTTCCCATGGAATGTCCACCAGTCCTGCCTGGGAACGTCGTCTCGGAAGTGGAGGAAGACCACGTGCTGGGGACCAGGAACCCAGCCCGTTTCCCTGGTAATCTGTGGTTCTAAACTTTCATCCCCAAAATCCTTTATTCTCCATTTACCTATAAGACCCTGTAACTGGGCCTCCCTGGTGGTGCAAGGGGTTAAGTCTCAGCACTCTGAAGCTATCACAGCCACTACAGCACAAGTTCGATCCCCGGCCAGGGAGCTTCCCACAGGACACAGCAGACCTCTCCTGTCTCCCCGCTGCACCCTCAGCAGTGGGTTTCAGTAGATCTGCCTGTTCTGCTTCCCACTCTGTCTCTGGGGAATCCCCTCACACACACACACACACACACACACACACACACACACACACACACACCTCTGGCCTACACCCCAGCTCTTGTTTGCATAAATAAATGAATCTTTTTTATTTTTTTTTAAAAGACCCTGTAACTACCAATCACTTTCTGCTATTTGACCCCTGTCGTGCCTTATAGACTCCCAAACTTGCTCCCACCTCGGGGCTTCGCATCGGTCATTCCCAATGTGCTTGAACAGTTCACTCACTCCATTCAGGTCTTTGCTCAAATGTCTCCTTTGCACAGCAGCCTTCCCGGACTGTCTGCAAACACCTCCACCTCCGGCACTTTCTCTTCCCTTAGCTGCTTTCATATTCTTTAGGGCTCTTATCTGACATGAGTCCACATATTTGGTGATGTCTCTCTTCCCCATGAAATGAAAGTTCTCCCCATGCAGGCAGCACCAGACTCTTCACCCTGTAATCTCAACCTATAAACTGTGTCTGACTCCAAACAGGTGTTCGATGTTTGTTGAAAGCATGAACAGATGAGCAAGTCAGTCGATGAATGATGCCCTCAACCGGGGCGGGGGAGACTGTGCAAAGAGAAGAGCTGGAAAGCCCAGCGAGGACGCACTGGAGGTCACTCTCTGCCCACACTGGCCGCTCCACCTCCGAGAGCCCGAGGGCACACCTGCAGAAGGGCGATCGCCACCCCTCCACCTTGACCACGCCCCGCTCTGCGCTGGTTCTGAGGTGCTCCCCAATGCGAATGGCCGGGTCTGGCCTGATTTCTTTTTTTTTTTTTAAGATTTATTTATTTATGCATGCAAGCTGGGGTGGAGACAGAGGTGTGGGGGTGGGAGGACTCCCCAGAGACAGAGTGGGGAGCAGAACAGGCGGATCCACTGAAATCCACTGCTGAGGGGAGCAGCGGGGAGACAGGAGAGGTCTGCTGCGCCCTGTGGGAAGCTCCCTGGCCGGGGATCGAACTGCCGTGGTTCTGGATAGCTTCCTAGGCTGAGACTTAACCCGTTGTGCCACCAGGGCAGCCCCTGCCCTGATTTCTCTCTGAAAGAGGCCAACCTGCTCCTAAGCCCAGGCAGGTGCGGAGCTTTATCCAAGATGCCGAGGGGTGAGCTGGAGCAAACACAGTCCTCACAGATGTAGCCTCCCCAGCAAGACTCCCCAGCAGAGTCTGGCCGCAGCCTACTCTCGGTTTCCCTCACCGGCCCAGCCCGCTGCCCTCCCGCGTCTGTGCCTGCTGGTTTGGCACCTGCTGTTCCTCTACGCAAAATCGCAAAATCGACGGCTGCTCCCTGGTGTCACGCTAAGAGAAGTTCGCACTGGCCGCCTGCCCCCACCAGTGAAACTCCTGCTGGAGAAATCCCCGCGGAAATGTCACCTGCCTGCTAGAGAAAGCGACGTCTCAGCAGGCGACGGCCCGGGCTAGGCCCCTCGTCTGAGGGCGGCCTCAGCGTGCTCACGGGGGCCCGAGGCCTCTTGGGGGGCTTCATGGGGTTCCTTCCCCGAGTGCCACCACCCCCTCCCGCGGGACGACAGGCCACCCTCTGCGAACGGCTGAGATTCCATTTCCAAGGTGAAGCAGGCTGCGCAGCCCGACGCGCTCGACCGCGCTGAGGGCGGCGGGAACTGAGGCCTCTGCCTGCAGCGCGGGCCTCTCCTCGTTCCCTCCTGAGCCGCAGTTCTCAGGAAGTACTGAGGTTTTACTTTCAATCAGGAGTCTCCTCTTTTCCCCAACACCCCCTGTGCCCAGGTGTCCCTCGGGGCCGCTCTGCCTGCCTGTCCTTGCCGACTCCCCACCCGAAGACGGAGCCCTGCAAAAGCGACGGCTGTTTCTTACTGTCGGCTTCACCCCCGGGGCCCGTGGGGGCAGCACGTGGTCCACACTCACTAAGCTCCTGTGAAGGGAACAACGGATTCAATGGCTAGATGGCTGGCTGGATGGACAGAAAGCCCTGAATGGGAGACGGAGACTCAGAGAAGCCCCCACCCAGGTCTCTGATATCAGCAAGTGACATCTCGCAGGCTGCCGATGGCCGGGCAGGGCTGCCAGGCCTCCAGACACTCTCCAGAGTCCAGCTCTCCCTCCCACTCCCCTGGCGCGTCACCAGGGACGGGGCTCACACCCTCACTTGAGGGAAGATGACCCCGAATCCAGCGGCTACTGAGGCTGACCAGTCAGAGGGCTGATGGGCTTAGAAGGCCCCAAAGGTTTGGGTAAGCAACTGCTCCCTCCTCACTTTTTGCATCTTGCAGCCTAAAGTGCCAGTCACATCCCATCATCAATCTGGTCCCGATATTCTTGCTGAGAAGAGCCAAAGCATCCTGGTTCCAGAATGAGCCAGGGCTCTGGGCCAAACAGGCACCAGCCTCTGGGGAAACTGAACTCTTTGGCTCTCTGTAGGGCACAAGAGACCCCCTTGAAGGAAACAGAAGTGACAGGATGACTTTATATAGGCTAGAAAAGGAGCAACTACCCAGACCTCACTCCCCTCCTTTCTTTGACCTGCTGATGCTACTATTGATATGTCCACAGAAGCCATAGTGGGACAATTAGAGCCTAGCTTGGGCCTTTGAGCCAACTCTCTGACCTTAACAAAGTGCCTCTTCTCCGAGCTTCCCTCTCCAAAAGACAGTCACGTTCCCTCCCACCCATTTCCTCAACCCGCCTCTTCCCCCTCCTTCAGGATTTAGGGCCTAGAAAAGGATCCTAAGTCACAGTAGTCTCCTTGGAGGAAATCACTGGAGCGATACCTGATATAATTGTGATTATTCATTATCTAAAGTTGGACAGGACAGAGCACTGCAAAATAATATGCTGCAGGGAATGAATCTGCCGAGGCAATGAACTGAATTAAAATCACTGCTATTAAACGTTTTCCCAAGATGAATAGATCTGTAGACTTGATGCTCTGTTTACTCATATTCTGGTTCTCATCCCCAGACCCTTACAGAGCTGCCACCGCGTCTGTCCCAAACCCTGATGGGGAAGGGGACATTACAGGGGCAAGTGGCCAACGTTTCAAAAAGATGCAGGTACACGGAAGTGTAGAGGATGCCAGGGAGTTTAACATGGGAAGAAAAGCTAGTATGTACATGTGCGCAAAAACTGCCAGTGGAAGTGTAGCATTAACCTGGAAAGGACCTCAGTCTGTCATGTGGGCCTGTCTTGTCTTCAGCTAAGATATTGCTAACCGGGCCCAAAGAGTCTAAGGGATTTACTGAGGTCACCAGCCAGGCACTCAGCCAAAACATAAAATCCCTGCTCGCCTTAAAATAAAAGGAAAACCACAGTAAGAGTATGTGTTCGGCAGGCACCTGCTGTATTTGGCTTAGGAGTCAGAGAGCAGGTTTCCTAAAACCAAGACCATTTTGTTCCCAGGGAAAGTGGAAGAAAGAGGCATGAAGGGCACCCTAGACCTTCCTGGGGGGACTGGAGGGGCGGAAGGATGGGCCATTTCTCATGAGCAGAGACCAAGATGCCTGCCAGGACTCAGGACTTCTCCAGCCCTCTCTCTGAGGGTCGTTTTCCTTCTTTCTCCCGCAGGGTGCTGCTGCATGGAAAATGCAGAGCAATTGAGAACCTCAATCTGACTCTTGGTTTTGCAGGCTCTGACGCCAAAACAGGCTCACGTAGTAAGCACGTTACAGACCCTGAGTGATCGCCCAGGCTCCTGGAAGCCATGAACCTCACCCTGAAATCCTTTACTGTCCAAGGTCGAATGAGACAGAGAAGAGTGATCCTTCTGGTAACTCACAAAGCCAACCAGCTGCAGAACCATCACGCCACACAGCTCCTCCGAGCAAGCAGCCTCCACCCAATCACTCACTCACTCACTCACCCACATCTACGGAGTCCCTCTGCAGCCCAGTCACTCGCTGCAGTGAGATGAAGGGGCTGACAGGAGCAAGAGGCCAGCTGCAGCGTCCTGGACCAGAGCAGGCAGGTCTGACCTGAGGCAGTGTGGGTAAAGAGGAGACAGAAGCAGATGACATGAAGAAAGTAGAATTATCTGGGGCTAGGGCACGGAGTGAGTACGGGGACCTCTAGTGTGATTCTTGGTTTCTGGCTGGAATGAAGGCGAGGACGGCAGTGCCCTCCCTGGAGAGAGGCATTCTGGGGAAGGAGCAGGTGCATTCGTTTGCAGGACAGATAAGGCCCTCGGGTTGGGTCTCGTTGAATCAAAAGTGTCTGCTGAACCCTGAGGAAGAGCAACCCAGGCCCAAGTGCAGCTCTGGTGCCACAGGATGTGGGAGAAGCTGCCACAGGGGAGAAGAGGGTCAGTCAGCTGCGGACCGCATCTAAGAGGTGGGCAAGGAAGGAGCCAGGTGAGGGCTTGAGAGAGAACAGAGATGGAGGAGAGGCAGGAACAAGTGGGGATCAGGTGCCCAAAGAGGAGAGGTTCTCTAGAAAAACGCCACTGCTTGGTCAGATGAGACAGGATGGAGGGGCCGGGGTGGCTGGGCAAGAGCGTGGCGGAGGATTGCCTCGCTGGCAATGGAGCGCCTTCCTCCCAGACCCCCGCGTGGAGCTCGGCTGCTGGCACCCGCTACGGTGCCAGAAGGAATGCTGCACCCCAGCCACGGTCTGCATCCTGAGAGGCGAGCCAGGCCCCAGCTCTTTAGAGATAATGACCCTGCCCTGTACCCTGGCGAAGACAAAGGAAGCTGCTTTAACAGATTTGGGGTTTAAATCTCTCCCCCTTTTTCCCCCTCTTGCCCGTACACACCCAGAGTAGGCCAGACTCCAGGAGAGGGTCACGCATCCGTGGCCTGGGTGTTAAAGGAGAGGCCACAAGACCAGCTCCTCTCCAACATCCAGCCCGCGGAGGCCAGACCCAGGAGCTGGAGCTGCCGCCCCTGCACACGAGCAGGCGCCCGGCGGCGTCGCTCCTGCCTTGAACAGATGCGGCCGCGGCTCTCGGCAGCCTCAGCCTGAGTCCCAGAGGGAGCCAAAGGGAGGCAGAGCTTCCTGGAGGGAGGTCCGGTCTCCCCACAAGCCACCGGCCCTGTGTTTTGTTCAAGTCGGGACTTCAGAAGAGGTCGGCTCCCACCGAGCCGAAGCACAGGCTCACTGTCCCTTTCTCTCCCCCAAACCTCTGGCGTCCGTGCCTTTGCCATCAGGGAGGAAAACCCCTCCCATCCTCAACAGCGTGAAGCTGGCAGACAGGGGTACCTCTGCCCGGGGAGCATGTGGAGGGTGGTGACGCGCGTCTCACCAACTCCGCCACAGCTCGGCGGGGAGCCGGGCACGGAGTGGCGTGGTGGACACTCGGCAGGGCAGCACGTCGCTCAGAGCGAAGACTGGCCCTGCCTTTCCTCGGTGCCTTTATCCCCGTGTCGTCATTTATTGAAGGGGCATCCTGTCAAGTAGGATGGATTAAGGTCATCTTGCCCTTTGTTCCAGGGGCACCTGAGTCACGGGGGGCAGGCGACAGCCCACTCGGGGGCCCAGACTCCCTCTTGCTTCCCTGCCCCTCCTGTGTGACTGGGGCCAGCTGAGGGCGGGGTGACCAGAGTGAATAATCAAGGGGGCTTGAGGTTTACTGGGGCTCAGGGCAGCACACGACAGCCTGCTTAGAGCACGTGGGGTCCAGTCCAGAGGTGGGGGTGGGCCAAAGGAGCTGGAAGACTCTGGATCTCTCCTGCTGAACCAGGGCGCAAGGAGAGAGAGAGGCTCGCGCTCGGCAGAGCTCAAGTGTCCGAGAAAAAGCGCCAGGACGGGACCTGCGGACCCCATCTGGGCGCCGCGGAGCCGGCCAGCCAAGGCGTTACTGGGCTCTCTAGAACTCCCTGGAATACGGAGCATCTTACTTTCGGCCTCATAAGTAGAAGAGTGGATGGCAGCGCCAGACCCAGACAGCTGCAAGAAAGGAGGCAGGGCAAAGCTGGAGGAGGAGGAGGATGGGAACCTGGGGCCTGGGGGGCTGCGCCCCTGAGCAGCTCAGCCCCCCCCCGGGGACCTCGCCCACGCCGCTCCTGCTCGGGTCGGCCAGTGAGGATGCGTTAGTACAGCAAAAAAACAGATCGCACCAGTGCTGGAGAAAACATCGGTAGATCCAACCCCCAGATTCCCTTGCTGCAAAGTGAGGTTTTCAGGGGCACCTCCACAGTCTCCCTATAGCCTCTTGCTGCCGCTGCCAAAGTGTAGGGGATCCCCACTGCTCCAGGCAAAGCTCTGACTCCCAGCCCTTTTAGCCTTACTTAGTTTGTTCAGGAGGGCATTAAACCTAGAACTCACGCACGCAATAATCTCTTACTTAGCTGTGAGCCGGGCGGGTGGCAGTCTTGACCCCAGAGATGGTGGGGTCCTGTGTGACTGAAACAGCCTCAGTCTCTGTGCTGGGAGGGAGTGATGGATGCTTCTGGAAACACTTGCCTCCAGAGAACATTCTCCAGACAGGAAAGGTGCCCATAGCAACAACCGTTCAGTAAAGAAATGCTTTGAAGCCTCTGATAGGTATCACGCACTGCGGTAAGTGTTGGGATTTGATGGCAAGCACTACAGACAAAGCCCCTATTCTCACAAAGTTCACGGTGGACTGATAGACAAGGAAACTGGCAAACGCTTTCCCATGACAGAGGATATATAGCATCATAGATGAGGGAGAACTAAGCCAGACGTGGGTAAGGGGATACAGTCAGGGAAGGCGTCCTGGAAGAGGGGACATCTAAATGAGACAAGAAAGAACCATGAAACCGAGATGCTGTTGGGAGGGAAGTCACTGAACGTACAGTTGGGGCATTTAAGAAATGAAGGTAGAACTGCTGGTGGGAATGCGAACTGGTCCAACCACTATGGAAAGCTGTACGGCGATTCCTCAAACTCCTAAACATGGAGCTCCCATACGACCCAGCAATCCCACTTTTGGGAATCTACCCAAAGGACACAAAAACACTAATCCGAAAGGATACATGCACCCGTATGTTCATTGCGGCACTGTTCACAATAGCAAAGGTAGGGAAGCAACCCAGATGTCCAAAAATAGATGATTGGATCCAGAAGATGTGGTACATATACACAATGGAATACTATTCAGCATTCAAAGAAGATAAACACATGCAATTTGCAGAGACATGGATGGAATTAGAGGGGATCATACTCAGTGAAATAAGCCAGAAAGAAAAAGAAAAATATCGAATGGTTTCACTTATAACAGGACTATAGGGAGGCCGGGTGGGAGAGAGACACTCAGCGGGGGGTGGGGGGGCAGAAGGGGGCTGGAGGGAGGGGAGGGTAAGGGCACAAAATGGAATGGAAAAGAATACAAGGGACCACGGAGATAGGTCACGGGTGAATTGGTGGTGGGCTACCCTAGGGGAATACAAAATGTAAAAGACATAAATAACAATAATAAAAATAATAAGAAATAAAGAAATAAAGAAATGAAGGTAGAAACATGTGCAGGGGTTGATCATGCAAAACTTTATCAATCGCGGGGGGGGGGATGTCGTCATTCCCCTCATGATAATGGAAAAGTCACTGAACGGGTTTAAGCGGGAAAGAAGTATCGTCGGATTTCCACTTGGGAATGTGTGTTCATAAGATATGAGAAGAGAGCAAAACAAGGAAAGAGAAGGGACACAGAGAGCTTTCTACTAGGATCGGGCAAGAGACAGGGGGCTTCAACTGGGCCAACGAATGCAGGACCAGAAATAGGGCAAAATCAAGAGAAAGAAGACAAATCCTTGACACGAGATTTTTATATGATTGGTGATTTTGGTGACATAATAGAAAGAGGAGGATCAAGGGCAGCAGGCGGATTGGTGGGAGGAAACGATATGCCAGAGGGCAGCTGACGACTGGTGCTCCGTGAGCTCGCTGAATGCGGTGTCCTCTGTGCAGTCCGATATATGGGTCCAAGTTCAGAAGTCAGGTCTGGGCCGCAGCTCAGTGTGAGAACCATCAGCACATAAACCAGTAAGGAGTCAAGAGAGGGATGAGCTGACCTGGAGAAGGTATATCGGGGGAGACAAGAGGGAGCCCCAGAGCCCAGCCTGAAGAAAACCACAGCCCCCCAGCCCTGAAATCCATGCTGCATATCAGCCACGGAGTTAGGGTATCATCACCCCCCTGACCCCGAAACTCAGATCTATCTGTACAAGACTCTCCCCCAGACCTCCCTGGTGGCTCGAGGGGTTGAGTCTCAGTCTATGAAGCTGTCCGCAGCCACTGCAGCACGAGTTCAATCCCCACCCAGGGAGCTTCCCACAGGGCGCAGCAGACCTCTCCTGTCTCCCCGCTGCCCCCTCAGCAGTGGGTTTCAGTGGATCCACCTGTTCTGCTCCCCACTCTGTCTCTGGGGAGTCCACTCACGCCTGCACCTCTGGCCTGCACCCCAGCTCTTGTATGCATAAATAAATAAATCTTTAAAAAAAAAAAAAGACTCTCCCTCGACATTCTCAGGCTTGGCCTCACTCCAAATGTGGGCCATATAGGACTCCCCATGTTGAGTCGTCAGTGACCCTGTGTCTAGCACAGAAGCTCCAGGCTAGTAATTAATTTGTACTCAGGTATTAAACAGAACCCTTACTTTTACTTTTCAATAGTTCACATTAAGCCACTTGGCTTTGCCAACGGACCTACATTAGCACCTGCTTTCACAAACCAAAACACATCCAAAGAGAACCTCTGCTTTAACCACAAAAGGTGAGACGTGAAAACAAGTTCAGCATTTGTTTTGCAGCAGCCATTCTAGAGACTGAGGGTGCTGAGCACCAGAGAAGCCCACCATGCCTCCCCCAAGCCTGCCGGTGCAGGCTGTGTGCTGATTATAGCCTTTCGCTTTTCTGACATGGTGGAGTGGTTTTAGGTTGTGGATGTTATTTGGTAGTTTATTTGGGAAGATGCTCAAAAACTTTTTCATTTACCATAGATAAGTGGTAGTTGTTTCTTCACTTTATGCCATTCTGAGTTATGAAAGTTTTCATAGGAACAACCCACTTTCAGACGGCAGAGGAAACCTTAACCTCTTGTGAGCAGCAAACCACCTGTGGTAAATGTGTAGGTGCACGAGCATGATGGACCCACAGCCTCAGGTGTGCACACACACCCCTCACAGAGACACCCACGTGCCCCCAGTCAGGACCGGGTCATTTATACTCAGCCCGAACACAAGAAGTGACTGTCCCACTTTGAACAAGACATTTGTCCCTAAAACCGAAACAAACCTGGGCCAATCAGCCTGAATTTTAACAGAAAGAAAAAGAAGAAAAACATTTGTCCAAATTTTTTTGCATCTTATCCGGTGATCAAATTTAATCCCTGTGGTTACCCTACAAAAATGTTTTTTTAATTCCACAGGCACGAAATGAAATGATTTTTTTTATTATTCTTTATGCATACAAGCTGGGGTACGGGCCAGAGGTGTGGGGCAGCGAGAGGGTTCACCAGAGACAGAGTGGGGAGCAGAACGGGCAGATGGACCGAAATACACTGCTGAGGTGAGCAGCGGGCGAGGCAGGAGAGGTCTGTTGCGCCCTGTGGGAATCTCCCCAGCTGGGCATCGAGCTCATGCCGCAGCCACTGACAGCTCCACAGCACTGCACTTAACCCGTTGCGCCACCAGGGAGGCCCTCCACAGGCATGAAATGAGACTCAACATTCAGGCCTGACTCCAAACCTGTCCCTGCACACCACTGGCACAACAGCTCTTCTCCTGGAGAAGAGAGAGCAGAAGGGGTGCTGGCGGGGCGGGGCATGGCCTACGTGGGCTACACTGATTCCTCCATCCGTTCAGTAAATATTGGCCTGTGCCCTGCGATGGACCTCAAGGCGAGCGCTGAGCCAGTGCGCGTTAATGAGAATGCTCCTTAATTAGGATCCCGTCTATGCTTCTCATGGGCCTGCTATCATTTTGTGGGGCTCTGATTGAGCCGCCTCGAGAGCAGCTGTCATAACCGCTTGTCAGGGGGAGATGAAGTCCTTGAATGTAACGCATCTGTGGGAATTGCAGTCTTTCATTTGCTGGCAGGCCGGGCCTTCGAAGGCCACCACTTTACTTTACTCCAGCTAACAAGAGATTATCTTTCACAATAGAGCTACAAATGGGGCCCTAATGGATGAATTTGCTAATAGCCTTTCCCTTTGTAGCCGCATTAGTCCAATTTGGTCTTAAGCTGCAGCTCCTTCGGGTCAGCCCCACGCGGTGCGTGTGTTCTGCCAGAATGATGGGTGCCAAGCCGAAGTCAGTAATTAGACAAGCAACTGGCCGGGCAGCCTGGGCAGTAGCCTCCTCTCTCTCCCCTCCCCTCGGGCCTCAGCTTCTCCCAGGGTAAGATGGGGACATTCACCAAGCGACCCAGTAACCACCAAGTGGGAGTTGGGCGGGATGGTGATGTCGGTGCATGTCACCAGGAAAGACCCCTTAGTTGTCTGCTCCGGATTATAGACAGGGAAGTCTGGGAGCTCGGCTCTGCCCTCCGGAGAGAACTGTCCTGGTTTCTGTCACGTACTTAGCGACGTGGGGACATCTGTGTTTCATTCAATAGATGCTGTGGCCCTAGATCAAGGCGCGAGAGCCGAGTGTGCGCAGGGGGTGGGCCAGGCCGAGGTCCCGGGAACGCCCCTCTCCGAACTGTGCACTTCCCCAGGGGGCAAGTGACGAGGCTCCGGCTGTCTGACCTGAGAGTGATTGGACCAATGACCCAAGGGGACGAGGCCCCCTGGGCTCTAGCCGTGACCCCAGCGAGTCACCAGTGATGGCCCCTTAGTCATCTTCTCCCCCTTGGGCCACCCCCGGATAAGCCCAGACCGCAAACAGTAACTAATCTTCCGTGAGCGGTTTCCGTGTGCTTCGTGTGAAGTCACTTGCTTAATCACCATCACAGCCCAATGGAGAAAGCGCCGTGGCCGTTTCCGGACGCTGAAGCCGCGGGGGCTGCCGCAGGGACCTGGGCAAGCTCACGAGCAGGGGAGCTGAGAGCCGAGTCCCGGGGTCCCTGCCGGAGCCTGCACGTCCACACACACCCCGCTCGGACCGAGAACGCCGTGGCCCACCTGGTTTCATTGAGCCAAGGAACTCCTCTCCCGCCTGCCTGCCAGAAGAGCCTCGCGGACAAGCTAGTCAAGGGCTCCCAAGTCTACTGCTGAATTGATGGGCAAAGCCAGTCCCTGGGGGACAAGGACGGGACACAGCCTGGAGCCTGGACAGTCTCCAAATGGCCGCATGGAAGACCGTGTGGCCTTCCCGAGCTGGGAGGCGCCGGTGAGTGGGAGCTGGGGGAGGGCGAAGATGAGCACACACTTGGGGCCAAGGGTGGGGGTGCACGCAAGCCCAGGTCAGCCGCAGAGCAGGCCCCGACTCTGAGAGCCTTGCAGCCCTGCGCCTCACTCTGTTTTGGTCAAGGTGAAGGAGGCCTGGGAGCTTCTCCTTCAACGGCAGAATGAGAAGCAGAAGAGCTGCTGGAACGGTGTTGTGTAATTCCACCAGGCAGTGCTTACGAAGCACTTATCGGTGCGCCCCACACGTAATGAGGACAACAAAGCGGGAGCTCTGGTTGTAATTATTGCTACTGCTCTAGGGGAGAAGGCCTGGCAAAGACTCTGGAAATCCAGGGGGCAGGACAGGCAGCTGAGGAAGCAGCAGAGAGAGACCTGACGGAGAGGCAGACTACTTTCACCGACCCTGCAACTGTTCTGAGGTCTGCCTTGGTAGCCATCTGCAGCTCAGACCTGTTATGTGTGGGCTGATGCTGTGGCTCGAATGGAGCCCCCCAAAAGATGGGTTGAAGTCCTAACCCTTGCTACCTCTGAGGATAAGCTCATCTGGAAGTAAGATCTTTGTGGATGTGATCACATTGAGATGAGGTCATACTGGACTGGGGGGGGGGCACCTAATTCAATAGGACCAGCGTCCTAGGAAGGAGAGAAACAGAAACACACAAAGGGAGACTCTGGGGGCAGCTGGCAGTGACGTGTCTATAGTCACTGCCACTGAACCACGCTCCCACACACAGCGATCAGCACCCACGGCTGATCTTGGTCCCAGCAGCCCAGGTGTGGAGCGGGCACTCCATCCGGGCGTGTGTGATGACACTCTGCAGGGCTCACCCAACGACTAAGGAGTCTCATGTCGCATCTCTCTGAACTTATCCGGTCTTGGCGACTTACGACTGCCCAAGCCAAAGAAGCTAGGCAAGAGGCAGGGACAAGTGCCCGAAGAACCTCCAGAAGAAATCAGCCCTGCCCACACTGCAGACTCTGGGTTATTTTCTGTTGTCTCAGCCACCCAGTTGGTGGTAGCTTGTTACTCTGGAAGCCCTGGAGAAGGAAGACAGGTGATGAAACTGCAAAGATAAATTTTAAAACCCAGTGCTGCCCGGGAGACTTCACTGGTCACTCCAGCCCAAGAAAGAGGCTGGATGAGCGCCCAGGCTTAATGGGGTGGCCTTGCGTCCAGCTCCCACAGAGCAGCCTTCTCTAGATGGGAATCTAGGGCCACGGGGACAGGGACACCTCAGGCCAGTGGGCAGCGTGTGACGGGTCATACCTGCCACCCACCGGCCACAGCGTGGAGGACCGTGAAAGTGAGGATGGCAGGACGGTGATGGAAGGAGCAGAAGAAGGTCTGGGGAAGAGGTGAAGAGGGAAGTTGGAGGTGACGCCCCTTCCTAGGTTTACACCAAAACACCTTTCCTCTTAAATGTCTCCATTCTTCTTCGTCATAGTTTACATTTTATTCTGCTCTGCCCCGCCCCCCACGTCACAGCCTGGTAGACCAGACGGTCCCAGGGACTGGGAAGCCAGAGTTTGAGTTCCAGCTTTGCCATCTGCTAGTCTTGGGATCTTGGACAAAGAACACTAACTTTGTGTGCCTCAGTTCCTTCAGCTGTGCAATGGGGCTAATGGGTAACTCAGGGTGGATGTAAGTCTGTATGTAAACACGTGTATATGTATACATGTAAATGTGTGACCTACATTAGGTAATGTGTGTGTGTGATGTGTGATGGCATGCATTAAACAAGATGAAATAGAACAATGCATTTTGAGTGTTACATGAGAAAGAAAGAGATCTCACCATGCACAGTTCTGAGATATCCTGTAGAGAGACAGTGGTTTTAGATAGCGCGTGTCAGTGTAAACGAGAACATTATCCCCTGCACGCACAAAAAAAAACAGTAAACCAAAGGCTGTGTCTGAAGGAGACACGAATGTCATTGACCCAGGAGTAAGTGTGGCCTCGGCACCAGCCCTGACAGCTCTGTGATACTGGCAGGTCTCTCCATCTCTTAGTTTGAATGATCTGAGTTTCCATCCTGCTCTCAGACTGTGACTTTATGAAAATGTGCACGTCAAGCTGTTTGCTCTTATAAAATTACACTTTAAAAAGTAATCTTTACTTATGGGTCACTCGTTACAAATCTGGGGGAGGCTGTGATGCTTGAGGGAAATCTAATAAGAAGTGAAGCAAAAAAAAAAAAAAAAAAACAACAACATCCCATGGGCTGAGTAACACTGGCAAAGCAGCTCTCAAACACTCCTGACTGGCTATTCCCATTAGAAGCCTAACACTAGAATATTGGGGGAAAGAGTTGGAATCACCTGGAACAAAACTTAAGGAAGACTGAGCCAGCCCTCATGTACTCAAAACACAAGGTAATGAGCTGTTGTCACATCCTTTCAGAGCGACAGAAGCCAAGGGTGATATTGATGGCAGCAGCAGAGACGGAGGTCACACTCCAGGAAGACGTTCCTGCACGAGGAATTTGAGGCAATCGCCTTCTCTGAAGCTTCATAACAGCGACCTATCAGCAGCTGCTTCCTGGGGTAAGTCAGTGTACTCAGGCAAAGGCCCGGACTACGCGACCTTTGTCCTCTTGCCTGCACACTCTACCCTTTGGCCAACTCTGCTCACAAAGGCGCCGCACACCTGCTTGTCACACAACACAGTCCTGCACGCAGCTACCTTGGCAATTCACAGATTGTCACGCTGCCATTCTCCCCCTGCTGGCCCACTCGACGCCAAGGTGTAAGTGCTGTTTTTACATATTGCTGCATGTTCCGCCTTAGTATGTGATAATCACTTTGCATCGCAGCTAGCAGAGAGGAAGAAATGAACCCCACTCCTGCACTGGAGCCGGGAGTGTTGTGTTTCACCCTCTCTGACAGCCAAAAGCCAATTTAGGGCTCTCAAAAGCCAAATTTCCCAGGGTAAAAAAAACAGCTTTGGTATCTTCTTACTTCTCTCCAGCTCACGTCAGACCTGGAATGTGGTTGCGGGGGGAAGAAATGCTGGCTTGGACAATGGTTTATGGATCACGTCAGCTGGAGAAAAGGTGGGAGCCCCCGAGTTGGGGGGCTCGTCCCAACTGTACTTCTTAGGTAGCACCCACAAAAGCACGCACACCCGTTGAACACGCACTGTTTTCTAAGCCCTGAACACAATCTGATCCATTACATCACAGAACCTTAGAAGGCACAGAGCTGTGAAGGTGAAGCGACTTGTTCAACATGACAACACACCTGTTCAGTTCAGAGTTGGATTGAAAAGCAGGCAGTCTGACTCCAGGGCCCCCACATTCTTCAGGAGACACAGAGGCAGACCAGCCTCAGAGAAGTGGGCCTGGGTCCTGCTTCCTTCTGGCCTCTTCCTCCTCAGTTCCCTGACCTTGGTATGGTAGTACCCCCCCATCTGCGGGGGACATGAGCCAAGACCCCCCCAACAGATGCTTGAAACTTTAGATCGTGCTCAGCCCTACCTGGGCCTATGCATCCAGGCCCAGCTTATATTTTAGCCACGGTGATTTCTAAGTTAGGCAGAGGAAGAGATTAACAATAGCTTCGAATAAAATAGAACGACGGCAATGATAGACCGTAATGAAATAATACACAGTTATGTAAATGGGATCGCTGTTTTCTCAAAATATTTTATGAAACATTTTCAAATCACAGGTAACTCAAACCACAGCTAAGAGGCAGACCAGTATTGCGTCACACACTTTAGGCAAAAGATCTTTCTCATGCTGAGGGGCCCACTAGCCCAACCAGCAACATACACCTTGTCAAAAGCCAGCTCAACTTGCTTTTCACCCCCAGGCCAGCACTCACTGGAACCCCTAACCCCATGGTCCAACTAGGATTTTTCACGTCTCCCTAGGCCAGTGATCCAGAGTGTGCAAAAACAGCCTCCCAAGTGACTCCTGCTCCAAAATTGTTTTCTCACTCCTGGGGGCTCTCCTTTGAGGTGCTAAAACCCCAATCAGGGAGCCATCTCCATAAATAATGCAGGAGGCTTTCACTGAGCTCCAGTAAAGCAGGTAGCAGCCCAGAGGGGCCCATTAGGCCCCACGGTTAACAATTGGGCATCATGATTAATCCATTTATCTGCTATTCAGACGAACACCCCATAGCGGAGTCTGTCTCACTGAATATTGAATAGGCACAGGAATAACCAGAATATTCCTGTGCAGGAAGTTGCTGCAACACCTTGAACCCCAGAATCTTTACTCAATTTGAGTTGCCAAGGTCCACAATCACCTAAGTGTGGCAGAGGAGTGGGAGATAGAAAGTGCAATTTTCAGAAAGCCACAAGTGACTAACAGCAGAAGACTCACGAGATTTTCACGATCACAAGAATCAATTCAGCCAACATTTATTATTAGCCTTCGTTATTTAAGGTGTGTCAGGCACAGTGTTAAGAACAGGCAATACCAACAACTGCAGAACAGACATATAAAAAGTCAAGCCCTGGATCTTTTCGTAGGGAATGCGAAGGACAGGGGTTTGGAACACACGGGAAGTACCTCTCTTCCTGGCAGAAGGAGCTGGGGGTCTGGGCTAAATGGCAGATCTAGGTAGACTGGGTCTTGCAGGTTGAGGCATTTTATTCCCCCAGGAGAAGGAGGGGGAAGAACAACCCAGGCTGAGTATGCCCCAAAGCATCAGCCTAGAGTCAGTGGTCTGGGCCCAGAACTGCAGGGCGCAGGCATTGGAGGAGCTGTCCTATGCTAAGGACATTGGGGCTCTGTCCTGTGTCCTGCAGGTAACAGGGCAACCTGGGAAGCTTCTGCAGCTTCTGAGCACTGGCAGCACTGTGCTCCTGAAACCCCATCAGGTAGTGCTAGAGGCTCAGGAAGAGGCTCAGCAGTGAGAGGCTGCTTACTGCCTTAGAAAGGGCCGAGACGAGGATGGCCTGAGAAGCGGGAGCAAGGCGGAGGCTCGTAAATGGAACCAACGTTGCGAGAGGCTGACGCCACGGCTAGGGCCTCCGGCATTTCCGTACAGCCCGTGCTCACCCAGTGCCATAGGAGAATCGGCTCCAGTTAGCACACGGGGAAACAGGTCAAAAGGGTTAGAGTGTCGTCGTCGGGGTCACCCCGTGCCGGCCACGCCCAGCAAGCCTGGGCTGTGGAGGGTCCAAGACTTGACTGGTTGAAGGTGGCTTTGTCCGCAGTATGAATAGGCTTGTTTCTCACTTTCTGCCGATCATTAGAGTATCTTTCCTTATCTTTAGCTGGTGGAAGAACACCTTCTCCCACCATCCTTCCCTAGCCCTGATCTGGCGTCTCTCCCTTCCAAAGCGGTCCTCTCCTCCCCACGCCTCGCTTACTCCCATTCACACGTGGCTCTTGCTAGAAAGAGCAAATGAACAGGAAAGGTCGATGAATAGGAAGTGGGGCCAATGTGCGTCCCGGCGGACTCAATCCGGTGACTTTCAGAAAGAGCTCAGCTTCTCAGCCTCAGTGTCCTCATCTAGAAAATGGAGCTAAACATGAGCATCAGCTGTTGTTTATCCCACAGGATGGTGATGATGGAATGAGATAACGTGCTTGCAAACACCAACAAAAAGCAGGGAAAGGAGTTACCCACTTCTCGGGGTTCGACTCCACCAAGCCTGCCCGCCAGCCTGGGGGTCCCTAGGGGCCTGGACATCTTCATCTTTGGATATTGAACACCTAGTTTCTCCTGTTTTAAAGCCTGTGTTTGATGATATGTTGAATTAAGAACAAGGACCACTACCAGCACCCACACACATGTATGTGCATGCACACGCACCACACGCTCATACACACACACACACACACACACACACACACATCCCACAGAGTCAGCCTTGCCTCTCTCTCCTGCCATAAATGCAGGCAAACCCACAATATCCACTTTTGGAAGTACTGCTCTAGCCCTGGCTTATTCCAAAAACAGTCAGTTCCTGGAGGAAAATCAAGTGATTGTCAATCTGCTCAGATGCCTCCACCCGGCACTTTTGACCCAGTCTGAATCGCTCCCCTTCTCAAGGGAAGTTGCTCAGCACTAAACCTCAGACTCATTCCCCTCCAAGGAGCCCCAACTGGGTCTGCCCCTCCCCCCACCGTATTTGTGGGCGTCCGACGTGGTTTTCTTTGCTCACAGGAGCTGGGCGGCCTCTGTGCTGTTTTCATTGATGCCTTGAGCAGAGCTGGCATGTGCGACTGCCGAGAAGGGGGAGCACTGAGTGGCGGGGGAAGCAAGTAAAAATAGCCTGGCGCGCGTGCTCTGCCTGCCCCCGACGACTTTAACCCGGCTGAGGAGCTCACAGCTGCCGCTGTGCGCTGGGAACCTAGCAGGGTCTGCACCCCAGACGGGCTACCACAGCCTGGTGCTGGGGCCGGAGACCCACGGAAACTTTCTTTTCTTTTTTTTTTTTTTTTTCAGAAACTGGAGGAAGGTGGGTGGCGGGGAGACGGTAGAAATCATTTCCTTGCTCCCACCGTTCCAGCCACCTAGCTGCAGGGGCTGCTACGTGCCCGCTAGTCCAAGACTTTGCAGAAGTGCAGCCTTGACTCCGAGCTATTTTTAGAAACCTCTTCCACGGGTGGGCGACCAGAGGGAGGAGGGCGACGAGACTGGTAGGGCTAGCTCCGCCGCGAGACTAGGCACCCGGCGCTCCGCACCGTTCTGAATGTCTGCTCTCCGGATGCGGTGGGAAAGAGGAAGAGGCTGGGCGACCGCGCACGCTGACTATGCCCCAACTCAAGGAGATGGCATCAGTTCCCGAATTCCCTGCTGTTCCAAGCCCCAGAGCGTGCTTGCTTCAAAAGCGACAGTTGCCAGATGCACGCTGCTTCTAGTCTCGCAGAGAATGGGGATTTTAAGCGCTTTGCTGTCTGCGCCTTGGGTAGGGGTTAGCTGTGGTTAAGACCTCGAGGGAAAAAGATCGAGGAGGGTCTGCGCCTCTTTGCGTTCCAGCAAGACAGAGGGACAATCCCCGCGCCACACCTCCATCTCCGCCCCCCCCCCCCCCCGCTGCATATGGGTAACCATATGAGATGTACGGCAGCCCCACCAGACACCCGGCTATTAATAGCGCCCGGGAGTTTGCTCTCTGTCTTTTTCCTGCCACCGAGTAAGGGATGATCTTCACACACATACCCCACTCCGCCCCCGCCTCGACGCACCGTGTCTCCAGGAAGGTAAGGGGGGGGCTGCCCACGCCGATCCCCTTCGTGACTACAGGTGCCCTGCGGACTAATCCAGTTGTAATGGCAGCAGGTCAGCGAGAGGGGAGGGAACAGTCTCCAGTCTTGGGATGCTAGACCCAGCAGGGCGCTCTGCGGCCCAGGGCAGCTACTGGGTTGCCGAAGGCAGGGGACGAGGGGCGCAAGAGCGCAATGCGCGAAGCTAGAGCGACCTCCTCAAAAGCTGCTGCGGGACGAGAGGCTGCAGACCCACTTCTCGCTGCAGCCAGCGGCGCGCAGCCCCCCACCGCCCGCGGCCGCGCTGCCGCAGGAGCGGGCGCTGTCCCTGGTTCTGAAGGTGGCCGCTGCCCCGCACGCTTCCTGGGTTTAGTGTTCCCAAAGCGGCTCTAATATTCGAGAACTGCAGACCTCACCCCTGCCCGGATCTGGGCAGGAAGGGCTGTTTATGGTGCCCAAGTCCCACCACCGAGTCGGCTTCGCCCCTCCCCGACCCCCCACCGGCGGCTGGGAGCTCTCCGCGGTGCTGCGGGGACCGGGAGCTCGGAGACCGACTGAGCCTGAAGGGTAACGCTGGGCAGTAGCCAGAGATGGTCAAGGCGCTGCAGGCTGCAGACCCGGCCCCAGGCTCACCCACCCCAACGTGCATAAAGCCAGGACTCCAGCCCAGGGGAGAAGCCAGGGAACCGGCTGCCCAGGATTTGGGACTTGGGAGAAAGAGGAGCGAGTAGCGGGCGACGGGAGAGGGAGATGGGGCGAGAGTGACTCTTTTGCATTTTCAAGAGGGAGGGGACCTGAGACATGCACTGTCTTCCCCCCACCCCAACACACACACACACACACACACACACACACACACACACACACACACACACACACGGCCGGCAGGAGCAAGCGGGATGGAGCCGGGGAAAGTTTGGCACTCGGTGCTGAGCGGCGGCTGCGGCGGCAGCGCCAGCGGCGGCAGCTCGGGGGTCGGGGTGGGCTGCCGGGGTCGCCGAAAGCCCCGGCCCTCTCGTCTCCTTACCTCGGTGTTTTCGGCAGCGTTCTCCGCCATTTTCCTCCTTAGGAGCAGGCAGCGGGAGGAGTGTTTCATGCCCATAAGAGCCAGCAAGGGTTTGGTGATACAGAGATAGTAGAGAAAGAGAGAGCTGGTGTAGCTTTAAAAGAGAGAGAGAAAGAGAGAATGGGAGGGAAAAAAACCCAACCCAGCCCCTCTGCTGGAGCGTCAGCCGATACAATACCACGGTCGAGTCTTTTCTGCAGTCTCCACTTTGTTTTATTTTCCTCCTTTCTCATCTGCTTCGGATTCCTCCACACAGTTGCAAGTTCTTCTCGCGCACCCGACCCCCTCCCCGCCCCTCTCCACCCGCGCTGCGGGCTAAGCAGGAGAGAGGCAGCCCCGAAGGCTCCGCGGCGGCGGCGTCTGCTCTCCCCGCGGCTGCTCGCAAAGTCCGGCCGGCCGGAGACAGCCACCAACTCCTCTCAACTTCTGCGGATCCGCTGGGTGAAGCAACACGCTTCCTTGCGCGTCTCTCCCAGGGGCTGAGCCGGGTGAGTGGGGGCGGGGTAGGAGGTTCGGTGGAGCAGGGGCTGCCGGGCGCAGACCGAGGGCCCCCAGCGGCCCGGGGCCCGCCCCCTCCCCCGACGCCCGGGGTCTCTCGCCGCCTCCGCTCCCGGCGCTGGGGACACCTTGCGCAGGGCCACGCGGGGGGCTCAGGGGAAGGAGGCGCCGGCCGGCCTCCTGCGGGTTCTGCCACCGGTCTGCGTCCTCCCACCGAGGACGAGCGCCGGGAAAGACTGGGTCACAGTCCCCTCGCCTCCACCCCACCGCACCCCCAAATCTCCTCTCCTCTGCCAATTCCTGGGTCCTTTCTCGGCAAATTAGGGTTTGGGGAGCGGTGGGGTGGGTGTCTGGTGAAGAAGAGTCCTTAAGTCCTTCAACTCTAGGGCTAAGCGTGGGGCCATTATTTCTCCTTTTCTCCCACCTTCTCTGTCCCGGGCACTTGGGGCGCCAGGCCTCTCCGGCTGAGCCGGTGCGCAGAAGGTTCAGCCAGAGGTGACTTGGGAAAGAGGGTGGGAGGACACCAAATGGATGAGCCCGCATTCTTGCCCCCCCCACACCCCATCTTCGCTGGCAGCCCCCTGCCCACACATTTCTTGTCTTTCTCCTCGCCCCTCCCCCACCATCACCAGATTTTTGAAGTCCCTTTTATGGGAGAGAAGGAGGATGTCACGTACCCATTAGGATTCTCTTGATCCTTTTTAAAGGGAGTTTGGGCGGCGGCAGGGGGTGTGAATTTTTATACAATGCATTTCTAGCTTCACTTCCAGAGCTTTTTTTCTCTCTGTCTTACTGGCCATCTGTCAGCCTGGTGAGTGACAGAACAAGGGGCGGGGGCCTCCACTCTGTTTCTCCCCTTGCCACCGGCCACTGAGGCTGACCGCTTAAAGGACAGCCGCACGCCACACTTCCAGCCCACAAGTCAAGGACAGGGCCCGAAAGAGGCTGTGAGCAGCCTGGCTCTGCTGGCCTCATCCCTGTTCTGACACAGGATCGGTTCTGCCCCCACGCCTGTTTGTTCTTTATCATCACCTTTGACAGCCAAGAACTGTGAGCCTGATTGTCCTCAGCTAACCCCAGAATCCATTGAAGAAATGGGCCAGGATCTCGAGATGCCTCCTGTTCCTGGTCCTCAGAGAGCAATAAGTAGAACTGGGAAGTGAGGGGGAGGGAGGGAGGGTGGAGAGTGGGGGGAGAGCCGTGAGAGGCTTGAGCAACGGGAGGGGTGCGTTCTGCAGAAGGAGTACATCGAAATGAAACAATGACCTTCACCTCCTGCACCTTTTCCTTTCTTGGAGCACAGGATTTGATTCGTGTTGGGGGTGAGAGAACAGCATCTTTGGCGACACCTTAGTCACTCCCATCCAGGTCCTGTCAACAAAGTACAGAAAGAAGTAGCGAGATAAATGAGGTGACTCTGAAGCATGTCTTTTGCCCTCTTGAACCCTCTTTTCTGTAAATACCTCTCTCGGAGATAAAAGATTCTGAAACACCTCCTCTCTGCCAACGGCGCATCAGCGCTTGCACCACTGAAAAGGGCCAAGAAAGGGCCCTCCCAGTTCTCTGGCCCAGTCCCCTCATTTTACTAATCAGGACCCTGTGATTAGAGAGAGGACATTTGGTCCTGATCCTTCAGCCAACTGAGAGAACATCTAAGAGCAGCTCCCGACCTCCTGACTTGCGGTACGGCACTCTCCGCCACCCCACCGCACCCCACCCAGCTCTGCCTGTGCTTCCATTCTGTGACTAACCAGGGAGGAGGGGAGCGGAGACAAACTCCCCCCGAAATAGGCTGCTGCCTGTGCGTGATTATGTTGCTATGAGAACCTCAGTGGGTGTGTTTCCTCTGTTCTCTGTTGAAATCTTTTGCTTGGCTTGGCTTCTCCCCAAGCGCAGACACAGCTCCCCTTGGAATGGGGAGTGGAGAGGCTGAGATGGAGAGATGCCTTCTCGTGGCGAGAGTTCTCTCTTCCAACCCATCTAATCCAGAGCCAGCCTGGACCTGCAAGTGAGGAACTTCTGCACCCAGGGTGGCTGCATAATGGCTGGAGGCCACGAGCGGACCCTCTTGAAAGTGGGTTTTCCATCCTCGAGGCACATGGAGGAGCTGAGAGGAACCGCTGACCTTATTATGCTCCTCTTAATTACAAATTCACAAGCAAAGTAATTTCCACGTGAAGAAATTAGGTTTTTGTGGGAGTTTTTTGGCAGGGGAGGGTTGACTACCCAGTAAAAGATTGTCTAACACCTGTCTCCTGGGGATGGGAAAAGTCGTAATGGATGAAAAGTGCTTGGCACATAGTAGGCACTTTATCGTAATAGTTTCTTACTATTCACAGGAACTGGCAATTCTCCATCTCTTTCATTCATTCATATATATAGATATATAGATATATAGATGAATAGATATATAGATACAGATAGATATATAGACAGATATCTGTATATCTATATATATGCAGTCATTTACAAGGTTAACTATTTTAGTCATTCCAAAAAGTGTTCAGTGGGCATCTTATATATGCCTAGCTCATTAATAAGCATCGGACTTAATAGCAGCAAACAGCATTGGACAGACCTTTGAGGAACTCTTAATTTAGTAACCTGGAATGCTCTGCAGTGTACAGAACTTTAAAGCTTGGAAGGGATTTTGATGGGAAGAGGCACATGGGATGCCAAGGCGAACAGGCAGTCCCCCAGGACGTAAGTTGAAGGGCAATATGGGACGAGGGGCTCCCCCAGGTAGAGAGGGCCTTGAGACACATTTGGCATTTGTCACTTCTCTTATGGTAGATCTTCAGTGTGACAAAATGTATTGAAGGGCCGGCCTCCCTGGTAGTGCAAGGGGTTGAGTCTCAGCACTTGAAGCTATCCAGAGCCACTGCAGCACCGAGTTCGATCCCCGGCCAGGGAACTTCCCCACAGGGCGCAGCAGACCCCTTCTGTCTCCCCGCTGCTCCCCTCAGCAGTGGGTTTCAGTGGATCCGTCTGTTCTGCTCTGTCTCTGGTGAGTCCTCTCACCCTCCACACCTTTGGCCTGCACCCCAGCTCTTGTATGCATAAATAAATCTTTCTTTAAAATGTACTGAAGCATGCACGTGACGTACTTAAGCATGGGTGGCATCCAGAGCACACACCTTGAGTCAACATTTGCCGAGCTTGTCCTAGGCTCTGAGTCAAATTCATCATGTGTCAGAGACTCTTCTCGATTGAATGTGTGCTCTTGTAGTTCTGTCACTGATTCTTTGAGGCAGTTGTTATTATCTCCCTAGAAGAGATGAAGATGCAAAGCCACAAAGAACCATTCGAGTGGTTGAGTCAGGATCCAAATGCAGGGGCCTTATTCCACAGCAAGACCTTGAGGAGGTTAACTGGGTTCTGGCTCAGCAGTGGATCGCAGCCTTGTCTGCACAGCGCGGCCATCTAGGGGGCTTTAAGTGCACCAATACTTTGGTGCCTCCGCAGAGACTATGATTTAGGGAGGCCTTAGGAACCAGGGTTTTTTAAAGTTCACTAGGTGATTCTAATGAGCCAGATGGGAGCCAAGCCAGGCAGCTGTGCCAGTACCTGGCTGGGCCTCTGGGCAGCCCCACACCTGGGCAGTTCTTCTGCATAAAATCCTCTGCAGCCCTATTGCTACCTAACCCAAGGCCCAGTTCCAGCTGTGGACGATTGGATAAGGATATTTGGAAAGACAAAAAGACCCACCAAAAAAGATCTTTAAGATACAGAGTCAGGGGCCTCCTTGGTGGCGCAGCAGGTTAAATCTCAGCCTACGGAGCTGTCAGCAGCCACTGCAGCACGAGTTCGATCCCCAAACAGGGAGATTCGCACAGGGCGCAGAAGACCTCTCCTGTCTCCCCGCTGCTCCCCTCAGCAGTGGATTTCAGTGGATCTGCCTGTTCTACTCCCCACTCTGTCTCTGGGGAATCCTCTCATCACCCCCCACACCTCTGGCCTGCACCCCAGCTTGTATGCATAAATAAATCTTTTTAAAAAAAGATAGAGAGGCACTCCTGCCCCCCAAGTACCAAAACCTCATTATAGAAAGGCCTGTCTAACAGAGGTTCCTGAGAACCACCAGCTGTGCTGATGGTAGAACACGCACACGAAGATTGGAATAAGACCCCTGGAGGGCCTCCCTGGTGGCTCAGCGGTTAGGTGCTGTGGAGCTGTCGGCAGCGGTGACGTGAGTTCGACGCCCGGCCGGGGAGATTCCCACAGGGCACAGCAGACCTCTCCTGCCTCGCCCACTGCTCCCCTCAGCAGTGTGTTTCGGTCAATCTGCCTGTTCTGCTCCCCACTCTGTCTCTGGTGAGCCCTCTCGCCACCCCACACCTCTGGCCTGCACCCCAGCTTGTAGGCAAAAATAACTAAATCTTTTTTTTTTTAAAAAAAAAAAAAGACCCCTGGAGAGGGCTATCACTGGAAAGCATCCAGTTTTATGAAATACCATTGAAAAAGTGAGTTACTCGTCACTGAAAGGCTTCAGTCAGTATAATTACTTGGCATAGTTGTAGCAAACAACGGCACACCCTGGAAGGTTAAGCAAGACCTCTAAAGTTCCACCTGCCCTATGCTCTGATTCTATCTCTGAGCCCTCCAGAGGGAGAGACTATGTAGAGTAGCTTAACCTCAGGAACCAACCAACACGTCCTTTGCTGCCTCCCCAATCCGGTGGGCATGGAGTTGGAAGGCAGTTTCTCTAACCTGTAATCCATAAAATAGAGCAAAGTCTGGAAAAATCTGGCTGCTGCAATAAAAGGAGCTATAGAAGACCCGCCCCGTGCCTTCCCCTCCGCCCAGGGGAAACTCCCATGTGTCCAGCCCTCGCAGTGGCCGAGACACACTGCGACAAATCCACGAGTCCTCAAGAACTAGGCCACGGTGCTACCCGTCACCACCGCACAGCAGTTGGCTCCTCGGTGGCATCTGGGCCAGGCAGGACCCCAGCCAAGGCTGCAGCAGTCCGCTACCTGGCTGAGCCCCAGCCTATCCCACAACTGGGCGGTTATCCCTCTGCAATCCTGTTTGCCCTAACCCAAAGCCCAGTTGTTTCCTAAACTGCATTCCAGAGAACAACTTGCAAAAGCGCCACTAGTGTCTGCAGGGTGATTTGCCTCCTTTTTTCCTTTGGTCATTAAAAACAGTATGTTATTTCTTCTTTGTGCTGATAACATCTGATGAAATCCAGTCAGTCTGGCTTTGCGCTGGCTGTGACACTGATTATTTTAATGTTTTGGAATATTTTCGTAGTAGTTATATACTAATAGCTTAACCTCGATATCTTATGTCCTTAAACGGAAAACGAGTGTTACCTTTCTCTCAGGGTGAGATAGGCCCAAAACCCATCTATGATACCAATGATGGAACCGAAACTTCTTTGGAGAAGAGGAAATATCAGGGACCTAAAGGCACTAAAGCATTCTTCCTAAAATCGTCTCAAAATAGAAAATAGTTTCTTCTTCTTGGTAGAGGTTGTATGCTCCTCTCCTTTCAAATTTTTCATTAAGGCTGAGCTTTTTCTGGAAAATCTCTCCTACATTTCCCAACACTACATGGAAATCAACAATCTATCCAGTGCAATAACTCAATACACATTTTCTTCCATCAGTCCTTATACAGCAATGCTGTGAAGCAAGCACTATGGTAGACATTCTCAACTGAGAGATGAGAAGACATAGCCCTCGCCAATGCCACACCGTCCAGGAAGAGATGGTTATAGATTCAGAGACTATGAGGAGCTGTGTGGATTGGTTCTTATATGTTAAATGCAGCTATAACCAATGGCTTATAGGCAGGTAGGCCCTGAAGAAGTTTCTAATGGTATGGGTAGGAGTACCTTAGAGGCTTCAGGACCCGGACCAGAAGCATTAGTAGCCGTCAATCAAGTGAGGTTGGGAACTGAGTTCTTTAGCAAGATAGCAAAGTTCTTATGAGTCTCCAAAACATTTATAGATGAGGGTTGCTTCTTGTTGTTGTTGTTTTGCAGCCTTGTCCCCTCAAATGTATCATGTGCTAGTGTTACTGAGGCCTACCACATCGTGATTTGCCCTAGTACAGGACAGATGGCTGGTGCCATGGTTAGTTCCACTTGAAAATGAACAATGAGAAGAGGGAACTAAACAAAGCTGTGCTCAAGTCCATGGTTCCTTTCTGGATCATTTAACCACCCTGATCTCCTTTCTCTCTTGCCAGAGAGGTTTTTTCTTCGTTGTTTTTTAAAGATTTATTTTATTTTTGCATAACAAGCTGGGGTGCAGGCCAGAGGTGTGGGACCGTGAGAGGGTCCACCAGAGACAGAGCGGGGAGCAGAACAGGCAGATGGACAGAAATACACTGCTGAGGGGAGCAGCGGGTGAGGTAGGAGAGGTCTGCTGCGCCCTGTGGGAATCTCCTAGCTGCAGCCACCTATAGCTCCACAGCACTGTGCTTAACCTGTGGCACCAGTAGGGAGGCCCCGAGTTTGTTTTTTTTTTTTTTTAATTAAAATTTGTTAAACTTTTTTTAAATTTACACTTTACCCTTCTAGGGTAATAGTAATATTCTGCTCTCTGTCCTCCATTTTTTCCCACATGCTAATACGTATCATAGACCTTTAAATACGTGCTATTGTTGTGTGTCATAAGGAAGTGAAATCATATTATACATTACTCAGCTACTTGCTTTCTTCATAAAACAATGTATTTAGACTTCTTTTCAGGTTATCACGTGTAAATCCCAGTTATTTTTAAAAGCTGTATAATGTCTCAGTGTAATGACAAACCATCCTTTCTTTACCTAGCACCCTACTGACTGGTTTTCAAGTTGTTCTTATTTCATGTCACTCCAAACAATATTGCAATAAATGCTCTTTTACATCTGCCCTTATAAATAGGAGTTTTTATTTCCACATGAGAGTTTTCTAAAAGTGGTATCATTTTTATATTGTCAGATCCCTGCCAAAATTTGATTTCCATAGCTTGAATTCTTGGAAGGCACTTATTCAGCCCTCCTGTCTCCTTTTCTGTTGCAATGTCAAGTGCAAAAACACCTATTACATTCAAAGCCCTGGGTTAGGCACTTGAGGAGAACGATCAGGGAAATAAAAGACACAGTCCCGGTTTGAAAGGATTGTGAGGTTTAAAGGTTTATGAGACATACTGACTCGGTGAGTCTCCCTGGAGGGGAACCCTATTGCTGGCTGTGACCAGCCCAAGCCCAGCGGTGCCACCGGCTGCTGTGTCAGATGCTCTGGCCCGGAGACAGGTGTGCAAAGCGCTCCCTGCTCTGAGGCCGGGGTAGCTGGTAGCTGTCAGCCCGGCAACGGCTCCAGACAGGGTAACTCCATCTAAATGGCACCTGTCAACCTGGACTCTCGCCTTCACATCTGCTTAGCGACTGCCCCAGGCACTGCCACACCTTAGTCTCCTGCAGGGACGGGAGCCCAAGCTTTTTTTTTTTTTTTCTTTTTTGACTGTTTTAACTTCTGCCAAACTCAGCTTATGCAGAGGCCGGATCTGCCAGGTAACGACCTCAGGACTTGGGGACTGTGTCCTGAGCAAATGCGGACCTGACCGGTCACAAGAAGGAGGCGAAGACCCAGCCTTGGGCAGGCGGTGGGGGAGGAAGGGAGAGAATGGCGTCGGGACAGCTTCGCAGGGAAGTCCTGACTCTCCTTTGCTCTCCGGAGCCCGTCTGTGTCTCTGTCTTTCCTCCTGGTCAATAAACCAGTTCCTGGGAGGTTCACGTCACGGTTTCCAGCCAGCAAGCTCTGGGTGAATCCGATCCTGCTCCTTCCGCCTTGATTTTTCTCAAGATGGTGACGAGGAGATTGGGCTTCTCCCTCCCTTCTCCTATCAGACATCGGGGTCCCTGCCAACTGTTCCTGCCGCTGCCCTCCCCCAGAGCGGGGCTGGAACAACTCTTCAGTCCTGGCGGATCCTAAGCTTGGGAGGGCCAGCAGGAGGCAGTGTGGACCAGGGAGCGACTGGACTCAGGGCTGGGAGCGGAGGTCACGGGTCTGGGCAGCTGAGGCAGGGCCGGAATGCTGCGAGAGGAGCTGGGCAGAAGCAGGTGTCTCCAGCCTGGGACGCGGCAGATCGCCACTGCCCGGAGGTCCTCTTCTGATCCCCGGTGACAGGCAATCTTTCTACCCCTCGCCCGACAAAGTCCCCTCCCCCCCACCGCCGCCACACACACACACACACACACACACACACACAGACACATACACACGGGTTTCCAGGAAACCCTGTAGAACTACTTCCTACGAATTCACCTTTAGTCTTCGGTGTCTTTGGCTCCCGTGGCCAGGAACCTCGAGGCTGCGGTCAGCCTTGCCTTCGTCCACCTCGATGACGTCCCTTGTGAGGATGCCGCCGCACCCGGCTGGCCCAGCTGCTTCCGGACGTTGGCAGAAGCAGGGGCAGATCAGACGAGGCTCCACGCTCGCGCCCCGGGGCGTCGCGGAGGAAAAGCCCGTCCTGCTTCTGACCGCCCCCTCCAGGCCCAGCGTCGGTGGACACGGGCGGCACAGCACCCTCGCGTAGCCTTGGCCTCGGCCCTCTCCCACTCCAGGACAATACGCGACCTCCTCCTTTCTTCCGCCGGCGGCAAAAGTGCCCACCAGGTCAATCCAAGTGAAACCAGGGAGGGCGGGTGGGGCGGGTTCTGAGCAGACCGGGTCCAGCCCAGGGGTCACCTGGGCTACAGGACGTGCCCTGAGCGGCGTGTCCTCCGAGGCGAAGGGTGTGGGCAGCCCCGGCCAACCTTTGCCCGGGCCTGTGGCGGGAACTTCTCACCAGGGCGCCTGGGTTACCTCCCGTCCGCTACTCGCTGGGGAGAGGCAGCGTGTCACACAGAGGCTGGAACAGGGTGGACCCGTCCCCGCGCCGGCTCCTATGTCCTCAGACTCCAGCGAGCTCCAGTATCTCCCTGCCTGGGTTTTCCCCCCACCGCATCACTGCCGCCTCGGGTCTCTCTCGGACAGGACTTCCTGGCGTTTTATCCGTTTATCAGCTCTCGGCTGTGGGTGACCTTCCCAGAGGTTATTTTCCATTTCAAGAGGAGATTCTGGAAGCCTGCCTCACCCCCAGTTTACAAAGGAATGAATCTCTAATGGTGGAAGGTCAAGCATCAGGTACAGGCTGGCAGAGCACGATTTGGGGGAGGCAGTTCACCTGCCCTCTTCAAAAGCACGCGCAGGGCACCGGCAGTATATTCCGCCCGCCCCCCGCCCAGGATGCTGTGCCTATAACTGCAGAGGAAGTATGGCACTCAAGGAGTCGGGGGTGGCGGGTGGCAGGGGAAACACCAAAATGAAATTAGGGTGCTCAGATTCTAGTGCCAGCTTTGCCAGGAGCTCCTGAACAGCCCGGGGCAAGGCGGGGGAATCAAGACAGAGACCCTCAAGAAATGGGAGTGAGTGGTAACGTCTGTCTCTCCCCTTAGGGTCCCCTGTGCTCCTGGTTTTCGTCTCTATAACATCAGAGCTTGGGCAAGCTGAACTCTAGGGTCCCTTTCAACTCTCGCCTTCGCTCACTGTGAGCGCCGAGGCTGGCGTCCAGAGGAGATTCTGCGCCTGGCCCCCCCAACAAACGAGAAGGAGAAAGAGCTGGGAAAGGCGTGCTCAAGGGCTCGGGCACTTAAGGCTCAAGGACACCTAACCTGCTGTCTTGGAAGGTGCTTGCCCTAGAGAGAGCGAAGCCTTCAATCCCACCTTCTCTCCTGAGGAACTCAGGTGCTCGGAATCTGAGGCCAGGTGAGAGTGGTGTGTCTTAAAAGATTTCACTCAAGCCAGGCTTGCAGGGCTGGTTTCTTGAGCTGGGAATTTACGGAGGATGGCGCCAGCTTGAGTTCCTCTTTTACCCGTGTGCGTGGCAGGGGTGTGCTGCGAAACATGTCTGAAAACGGGTGCTTCTGGGTACCGATTTGCAAGACCGTCATTAACGACTTCCTGTTCCTCGGCCTTCTCCCCCCACCGTTTTCCCTCTGCCCCTCTACCACGAGTTCCTCTAGTTCTGCTCAGACACTTCCAATAGGAATATAGCACATAAAGCCTGGGTGAAAAAGAAAACCCAAGGGTTGAACACGACACGATCGTGTAGTGCGTGAAGTCTCTCTACAGCAGATTCAAGCACCAAGAGGCTTTCTTGGTCCTGGGCAGGAGGCCACACACCTTGGGTGCTACCCAGGGGGTGGGGAGGGTGCTCAGGCCGGCCCTTCCTCTCAGTCCAGAGAATCTGCAGAGGCCTGACTTAGCCTTTCTAGACAAAGAGAAGGGAAATGCAGGCGGCCTTCCTGAGAGATGCTGCAGAAGCTGCTTCATTGGGGGTAGTCCACAAAAAGGGGAAAAGAAGAGACCACGGAGAGGACAGTTACGTGAGGTCTGTTTAAGGTCAGGGGTAAATTCAGTGCTGCCGAGAGCCAGGGGGCAGGGGTGTGGCTTCAAGGCCCTCCAGGTCACAGTCTACAACTGTAATGAAAGGACTAAAGGTTAACCACCCTCCTGCGGGGGAAGCCAGGACTCTGAAGGGCTGTTCCAGAGGCCAGGCAGAGCTCCCACAGGAAAGGCCACCAGAAAAGCACAAACTCCGGCTCCGCCCAGGACCCCTTGTCTTCTCAATCCCCACTACGCAGAGAATGGGAACATGAAGGGGAATCACTTTAATGCCGCCTATATTTTAAGAGCTTCTAAACCCTCCTCTACGGAGAAGGCCGGGGAGGAGCCAGACCGCTCCCTAGTCAGAACGGGCTGCAGCCAGTCCCGGGGGCCTACGGGACAGCCCCTCTCGGCTCCCCTCACTCCCACCATGAGGCTTCCTACAGCAGGACTTGCAGATTTGCCTTGACTTCCGGTGCCTCGCGTCCTACAGTTAATTTTACTCCCTCCCCAAAGCTCTCAGGGCCTCTTCCTTCCAACCAATGACCTGGCCGTGCCCCAAAATGCCAGGCTACTGGACAAGTTCCCAGGTGCCCGGGCCATGCTCCCGTCCGCTCAGCTGAGCACACGCCTGGTTATCTGGAGCTCGTATGTCTGCCGTTGCGCTGCCCCCAGGAGACGTCGTGGAGCTGGGCTCACGCCCCCCCCCCCCGAGCCCCCATCTGGGTAGAGAGCTCATTTCCCCAGTCCAGTCTCCTCTGAGAACTCATGGGATGGACTGGAGAATTTAAGAGGCAGCTGCTATTTAATGGATGGTGGAAACCCCAGCCAGGGAGCCATGCTTCCTTAGGCTCAAGAAAGAAACACAAGGGCTTGGATCAGGGTTGAGAGAAAAATTGCTAATACGCAGCCCCCACCCCGCACTTGAACACAGCGAGCCCACAAGGGCAGCTTCTGTGTGGCCTGTCACTTCTGACTACTCGTCTTGGGGAGATGGGGGGTGAGTTCACTCTCCCTCAGTCAAGAACAAACTAACAGAGACTGCCTTGTTCTTTCAAGACGTAGGTGTGTGCAATAAGCACACACACACACAAAAAGGTTCTTAATTCCCACTTGCCTTGCTTTGTTATGCCCTGTAGTAATTTTTTTAGCGGGAGCAAGTAGACAGTAGAACCTTTGAATCCAAAATGTGCAAAATGCCTCTTTTTTTCCTTATACACTTAATCAATACTTTTGCTGGGTATAGAATTCCAGGTTCAGTGTCTTCCCCAACTCCATAGTTTGGTGCACACAGTACTGTTGTCTTTTTGCATCTAGTATAGTAAGAAGTCCATTGTGACTCTCATTTTTCTTCTTTTTTTTTTAAAATCATCATTTTTCCCTCTTTCTCTCCTTGGGATTTTGTTTTTGTTTTTGTTTGTTTTTTTAGTTTTTCTCTATCTTTAGTATCAGGACATAACTGGTTAGAGGTCTCTTTTCTTCATCCTACTTAGAACTTGATTTTTCTATCAAGTCTTGGGACTTTGTCTTGCACTCTTTCCTTTCTATCTTCTGGTAAAATTTTTTATATCATTTCTTTTGCATCTTCTTCTCTCCCATTCCATCCATTCTATCCTCCTGAAACTTCTTGAGGAAAAATCCAGCGTCTCTGGGGAGAGTCTCCATACCTTAACTTTTCTCTCTATATTTCCATCTCATCATCTGTTTCAGTCACATATTTAGGAGAATTCCTCAGCTTCATCTTCAGTGCATTTATTTACCCTTCAGTTAATAGTTCTGTTCACCACCCACTTCTTTCTTGTCGTGGGGATGCTAGTGGTGGTGGGGAACATTTCTAGTTTCCAAGTTCTCTGATTTGTTCACAGATCCAAAGTCCTACTCTATTTACACTACTTGTATTTCCTTGGGTGTGAATTTTTGCTTACCGCAATCAGCACCTCTTTTTTAAAGTATTGATTCTCCACACATTTCGGGTAAGTCTTGGACACATGCTCATTTTTGTATCAGAGAGTCCCTGTTACCTGGTCAGCAGAGGAAAAGACTGGAATGTACTATGGGATGGCTTTATTTCAGCCTGTCCAACTTAAGTGAAGCTCTGTGCCTGCTGCTGCAACAGTGGAAATCTTTCTGCCGGGTTGTGTCAGCACCTGAAGCTCTGCTCTCTCTCTGACCTGAGAAGCCCAGCAGGATCTGTTGCCCACTTGCTACCCTGCGGACATCAAATGCAGAGGGTTGAAGGCTACATCTGCCTGTCTGCTCTCACTGGTGTCTCCCAACTATTTGCTTGCCATGTACTTTGGGCTTCCTTCTGCCCCACACCTGCCCCTGGCCGGGAGACGTTTCTTAGCAATCCCTCCCTAGTGACACGACCTGTGGCTTCCTGCATCGACCCGATCTTGACTATTTTCAATCCTCTAGGGATCCCTCAGTTTCTGATCTACCAAGGACATCCTTTTTCTCATTTCCTAGCGCCGCGTGTATCTTTCAAAGGATATATCCTGTGTGTCACCTCTGGGAATTTGGGCTGGGACGGTAAGATTGCCAATTTGGCTGACTGCCTCCTCTTGACCCAAAGGACATGACATGTTCTCAATAAGTAGCTGTTGACTGGATGAACGGGTTTTATTCCTCACTGTAACTATTAAATTTCCTATGTTTGAAAGTCATCAATTCAGTGACTTGGTGACTGACTTCCAGCATTCCCACCCCCCATTTTAAATAGCTGCAGAACTCGGCATCAGATGTAGGATCTGGGTTCCGACTGCATGGTTTTCCTTGACTCTCCTGATTTTTCTAGACTTAGCAAGAATGGGTAAGTCAGAAAAAAGAACCTAGTGTTTTCCACTAACAACAGATGCTCACACTCATTACTGGTGGCTCCTGACTTTAAGTGCAACTCTGCAGCTCTTCTGTAGAATCAGGAAAATCTGGATTCAAGAGAAGGGGACGAACCTCTCACAGCATAATTGGGACATGAAACCAGTCTTCCTCCTCCCCAGCCTTTGAAGCTCCCACAAAAACTCTGTGATACCGTCTCATGTCACCTGAATGAAAGCCAGAGTACAACTTCCTCCTCTGCAACTCATATTCACAACCCAGGAAGCAGTCACACCCAGCAAAGCACCATGGCTAACTGCAGAGGATGGAAGGGCCCCAGCTCAGTTTTCTAGAATAAACCCCCAGTGGGCCGTAGGGGATGACACAGCATCATATGCAACCTCACGAAGAATCACACACCTACATACATCATGAAGTTCCTCTGGACCCACCTGGAGAGGTCACCTACGCCTCTCTCGATAACGGGTCATTTCCCTCAGCTCACCAAATCCCAGCCCTGGCCTCAAGGTCTAACTCAGTTTCGTTTTCCTGAAACCTCTCCTGGGGCCTTCCAGGTCACAAGGAATCTTTTTTTTTTTTTTTTTATTTTAGACTCACCCAGCATTATAGGTGGTGTCACTCACTCTGACACCTCATCTTATGGCGTATTGTCCTACTTTTGCCAAAAAGAATCTGGCAAACTGCAAACTTTGCAACCGCAGCTCTGCAGAACACAGCTTAGGAGAAGGGAAGACAACGAAAGAGAAGAGTCACCACATTGTCCGTGTCCAACGTAGCCACCGAGCCAAAGCGTGTTAACCTGAGGATGAACACAAAGCTGAACTTTCTCAGTAAACAAAGACAACCGTCCCGTCCCTCGGCCGCCTTTGATACGTAATGACTAGAGCCCATTAAGGCAAAGCAGCTGAAACAACGGCTAGAAGTTGACGAGAAATGACTGCGGTGGTTTGGAAAAAAAAAGAAGCACCAGCAACTAGAGAAGGTTGGGGAATAGTCAAGGAAAGGTTGTTTTAGGACCAAGTCTTTTAAGAGGCATAAAACTGTGTTCTCTGTGTTCTGTTTTCCAAGGTAGAGCAGGGTATCTTTTTAAAGATAGCCATCAAAAGTGTTCAAAAAATAAAAATAAAAACCATTTCAGAGCATAAGAATATCTGCTGTCAGAAAATCCAGGTCCATGAGGCACCCCACGTCCAAACCGAGACACAGAAAACTCAAGTCACATCTCCTGCGGTGCTGCCCAGGAGCATTTTGTGGCCATGCTTCTGGATTTCTCAACTACCAGTCCCGAGAAGGCAGGAGCAGACCTTTCTCTGGTTTCCTTCTCAACGCTCCGCCCAGTGCTGAACACTTAGCATGTGCTCCCGTCTGCCGGTTAAATGAATGACCGGATGAACCCAGCTCTGTGCTGAACCCGCCCTCCAATTTTTGAGACTCACTGCCTTTCATTACTCTAGAGAAAGATTAGGGAGCAAGATTCTTTAGATAACTATTGAGTAACCAGGAGGCCTTGCAAATAAACCACCACAAGCCTGCAGCACTTGCCAGCACCCCCAAAGCCCCTCCTGAGCCCCAGCACGACTTCTCACCTGGCGTCCATCACAGCCCAGGATGCTGAGCCCCTTAAAAATGCTGCCTGGTTTCTCCAAGCCCAGGCCTGCAGGGCCCAGAGCCAGGGGCCTCCTCTGTCCGCTCCATCAAACAGGCACATCGGAGCCCGGGGCCTATTCAGCTCCCAGTCCTGCCACCCGCGCGGATGCTCCTATCCCGAACCCTCAAACATTGCCACAGTCCCCTTGTCGGGCAGAACAGGGCCTCCCCTAACAGTTCTCATTAGGCCAGAGCCGGAGGACTCCGCCGGAGAAGACTGTTTTGCAGGGACTCACCCAGCGGAGCTCATCTCTTGACCTCCGTGCCCAGGGCCGAGCAAAACCCCTGCCCCACAGCCACGGCGAGACGGGAAAGGGCAGGGGGGCCCGCGTGCGCCAGTGAGACCGGGAGCAGGCTCTGGTTTCAAAGCCGGCAACGACCGATGAACTCGCAGGCCCTTCCCTGGTTCACTGTTTATCACCTGCCGGTGGCAAAGCCCAATTCAAGCGGGGAGTCAGACGTGAGAGGGACGGCCTCGTGCCCAGCACCCCGCAGGCCCCCGCTCCTGTCTCGCCTCATGCATGAGGGCGCGCCCCGTTTGGAGACCTCGGGACGAGCGGTTACGGCCTCCCTCGTGCCCAGGCGTGCTGGGTCCAACCGCCACCCAGGCTGATGGGGGTCTGCCTTCCCCGCTGCCTAACCGCAGGAGCACCCTGCAAGTTGCGGGGCACCCCAGTGGGCCAAAAAATGTTGGGGCGACTGCTCGGAAACTCGCAGTTGGGGAAGGGGGGAAGGGAGTTTTCATCAGAGCTGGTCTTGGGACCAGTTACCCCAGTGAGGTCTCCCTCCGTAAAGAGGCTGAGACTCTTGAGAGACAGAGCGCCTGGCTCCGGAAGCTCTGCTGAGCACCCAGCCCAGCTCCATTCCTTAGCAAATGATAAGAAAGCCAACTTTAAAAGCTCTGACATGGAAACAACTGTCTACACACAGAATTTGCACCCCAAATCCACCAGCCTTCAGGGCCCTGGCCTTCCCCCCGCCTCCCGCACCCGCAGGATGCGGAAGAGAGTGAGCGTAACAAACAAGAGTGTTCCGGGGTGCCAGGCTCCGCTGGGAAGTGAGCACAGTAGCTGCCTGTGCCTTCTTGCCCCCCAAATTAGCAGTTTGCAAGCCCAGCTGCTGGGCCCTGCAAGCACCCCTGCGCAGTGGGGCTAGAGAGGAATGTTCAAGTCAGGGCAGCCGGGGCGGAGAGGGAGGGAGAATTCCGCTGATCACCTGCAGTGTGTCGACTCCAGAGAGCTGAACAGGGAAAGCCCCGGGAAGGTCTAGCAATCAGGAGACGGGGGGCACTCTCTAAATGCAAGGGCGCCCGAGGGCACAGAGCTGGGAGGAAGGCTCAAGCCAAGTGACCAGGCAGAAGAAACCTGCAAAGACCCCTCGAAATAAACCCTCAGGCGGGACCCCCAGCAGATGGGGAGCCCCAGGCAGACTCACTCTCCGACCTGAGGACAGATTCTAAAACAAAAGCCAAAACCCGTTTGGGGGTTCGATGAAAGTCCGTCCTTGCCTGAGAGTTCCCCGGGCGAATGTCCACAGTTGTCCCCGCCAAGCGGGGTAAGAAAGTTCTTCCAGGATGCTCCTCTGGGCCTCCCTCTCCCATCGCCTCTGCTCTCTGCTCTGCCGGACGCCCCCCCAGGGTTAGTCCCTCCAGGACCCTCCCCAGCTCCCCACCCAGCTGGTTTGCACCAGCTGAGATGAGGACCCCCGGCCTCCTCCGTTAGACTTCCCTTCCCTCAGAGGACACGCAGTCGGCAATGCCTAAAGAGAGGGGTCTGCAGGCTAATTCTGGGCCCCCCCACCAGGGACCGTGTCCTCAGGGAGCTTATAATCCTACGGCTTGACAAGTCCATACTCCCCAGGGAACAGAAAAATAAGAGTGAGGCCGACAGCTAATGAGAGAAAGACTCTGAATACCACCTGGAGAGAATTCCACGTTTCCGTTTGTCACCGAACAGACGCTTACTGACAGCCGCGCCTGCCCAAGGCACTAGGGATATAAAGAAAAGGAAGACACGGCCGGCCCCTGAGGAGACCACCGGCCCCGGGAGAACGCTCCGGAGAAGGTCACCGAGCCCTGTGGTACAGCGGGGGCCTCCTCTCCTCGGCAGCGGCCTCGGCATCCTGGCGTGCTCACGAGAAACTTCCAGCGGGTGACCCCTGGGAAGAGCCCTAGACCGTCTAGAGGAGTAGAGAGGAGTCGCTCGCTAGGGCGGAGAGGAAGAGGCCGCGCGCTGCAAACCCGGCTGCAGACCCTGTAAACCTGGGGGTGTGGCCTGGGGGAGACCCCGAGGGAAGTGCAGCCTCTTCTCGGCCGGCAGCTCCGGCTGGGCTGAGCGCTGGAGCGCCTAAGGGGTGCCCATCTTCATTCAGTGCGGGGGCGCCCCGGAGAAGGCGTGTTTACCCTGGTTATGGCCCAAAGTGCACGGAGCTTCGTAGAGGCTAAGCGACTCGCGCAAAGCCACGCAGCAAGCAAGCCGCAGGAACTGCACGCGCGGCGGCGCCCTGCTTGGGGCGCTTCGAATTTGGTGCTCAATTCCGTGGGAGGTGAAGGGTCTCGGGACACCCCGCTAAGGAGTTTGGACTTTATCCAGAAGGCACTGGGGAAGCCCTGGAGAATTTCGAGCAGGAGGGCGGCGCGAGCAGCTTTGCACCGTCGGGAGTTCATTCTGGCAGCCCGCAGGGCGTGGGCCGGGGGGGCTACCCACAAGGCCCCGGCGGGCAGGCGGGGGGAGCCGCAAGAATCCCAGCAGGAGAGGTGAGGGGCTTTGAGGCCCGTCCGGCAGTGGGGCTGAAGGGCGAACCCCAAAGCAGTAAGACAGTAGCGCCGGCTGGGCTGGGCATCCGGGAGAGCCAGCCGCCAGGGCGAGCAGCAGCGGCAGAGGCGGCATCCAGACGCGGGTGGACTGAGGCAGAGCCGGGTCTCGTGCCGCGCTTGGCTTGGCCAATGGGCTGGCTGCAGCTATTTCCCAAGAAAAGGAAGGCATAAAGGGGGAGGAGCTCGCAGCGGGGTGAGGGAAGGGACTCCGTTTGGGGGGTACCAAGAGGAGACTCCTGTTTGGCGGCTGACGCCCAGGTCAGGTCCGCAGGAGACCCCGCGGCTGGGCCGCCGTTCCGCGTGGCCGAGCGGGCAGAGTCTGCACCTGCGGCGCATCTTGGGGAGTCCCGCGGGAGGGAGAGGCCTCGGGACCCCTGAAGGATCAGCTCACAGCGGAGAGGGCGGATGGCGGGAAATAGACGTGGAAGGCTGGGGAAGCTCGGTCTTCCAGGGGGCGGACAGAGGACCAGGGTCACAGGAAGGACACCGAAAAAGACCATGAAGGAGCTAGAGAGGCGCAAGGAGAGCCAGGCAGCGGCGCGGCCAGGGAGGCCGGGCGAGGGCGGCAGGGGCGGGGCGGGGCGCTGGGCCCTCCAGGGCGTGTAAGCCGAGAAGCGAGAAGCAGTGTCCACCGCGCTTTCCGCGGGTGCGTGGACTGTTGGGGGAGGGGCAGTCTGAAAAACCGATGCGAGGGGTGCTGAGACGAGGGAAATGCAGACAAGACTTTGAAGAACGCTGACCGATGGCGCCTCAGTTTCTGGGGGACCCTGAGTTCAAAGGGGGCGTTGTCATTTTTAATGAAAGCACCAGGAGCAGGTTTAAATGCTAACAGCGAAGAGCTGACGGGCTTCGGCGCGGCGCTGAAGGATCTAGGCTGAGAGCAGGACTCGGAGCGGCACTAACTCCTCCGGGGCGTGGCTGGGAGGGGAGACTCGGCCTCAGGGAAGTGGGAGCTTTACCCAAACGCTGGAGCCGCTCCCCTTGTCCTAGCCAAGCCGCGGGGCCAGGAGGGGGCCAGCGTGAGCCAGCCCCTCCCACACCAGGCCTTGGTGTTTCCCGGGAGCAGCCAGCGAGGCTGCTGCGGGCAGGGGCGGGCCGGGGCGGGCAGGGGCGCGTCTGCAGGAAGGAAAGCTAGAGCGGCCAGGCGAGGGAGGGTGCGTAGTAGCCGGTTGGGAGAGGACAGCGCGCCAGGGCAGGGCTGGGGCGATGCAAAGGCCTGAGGAAGCACAGGCACCGCCTGGCCGAGTCCTCAAGGCCGCTGCCGACTGCCCCGGGGAGCAGGAAGGCCCCAGGGAGGCCAAGTCAGGGCTGGTTCCTCTGTGCTGGCTGAAATGGGCAGCCCGAGGCAGAGGAGTGAGGTTCGCAGGAGCTGTGGGCTCCAGGGGTGCTAAAGAAGCAAGTGATGGCGCGAGGAGAGGCAAGCCAGGTCCTCCGAGCTAGGGGAGGCCTTGAGGCCACAAGGCAGAGAACTGCAGAGCCAAGGAGCTGGGGTGCAGGGGTCACTAGTTCATTGGCTGTCAGTGGGGGGAGGAAGAGGGCGGTTTGACTCCGGGATGGCGATTCCTCATCAGGTGCCAGCTGCTCCAGCTGGGGTGAGCAGGGGAGGGCCCGGGGGAGGGGCTTGTGGGTCCCCTCCCTGAGGGCCTGCCAAACACGGTGGACACTCTGGAAGGAGCCTGGGGCCTCTCCCTCCCGCGGGAACCCCCAAGATGGGTAGCAGGTGCAGACCATACGTGCCCGCTCCGCCACAGGCTGCCACTCATTGGACTCCAGAGCTGCAGCGTTAGGCCACCAAGGAGAAGCTCCTGGCCCCCACCACTGCAAGCGCCCCCCCCCCAGGACTTCCTGCTCTCGGCCCGTTGGCTCTCCGCATGCGGCTTTTGCCCCCCAAAGCCAGACTGACCCTTGGGCTGGGTCTCTGACTGCAAGACTTGGTGTCCATTTTGGCGTCGCCTTTGAGTGGCTCTGGGCTTCCCCAGCTCTTCCCAGGACACAGCCCAGGCCCGCCAGGCCTGTAGCCTCGCCCTGTTTGGAACTGGCTGGAACTGGTCCTTACTGGCCTGGGAACCGTAGCCTCGCCGAGTCCTTGGGGAGCTGCCTCCCCGGGGGTCTGCCTACTGCTGCCCACGTCCAGTGAGGGAGCTGCTCCCGCCTGCCCGCCCCTAGGCCTCACCCAGTAATTACAGCTCTTAGAACCCAAGCGCTCTGTGCCAGACCTTGTTCTGGAGAAAATGGACTTGGACTTCTCCACCTATTTTCAGGTGGCTTCCTCGTAATCTTACAGTTGAGGAAAGGGAGGCTCAGAGAAGTTAAGTAACTTGTCCCAGTGTCGCACAGCTGGCAAGTGGCAGAGCCGGGATTCGAACCTGAGCCTCCCTCACGCCCAGCCTGGCACCTCGCCCGCCTCCTTGCCAGCCGGCCCCGTTTCATGCTTTCATCCATCCATCCATTCACAGCAGATGTGTCTGCATCTGCTGGGCTCCAAAATACCGCTTTGAAACTCAGAAGTGGTAACCACAAAGACAAAAAATGCCGGTTCAGCTGGGGTGTCAGGTTAGAGGGCACAGTGACATCACTGCTGGCGGCGAGAGGGGGGCCCCCTCCTGTAGCTCGAAGGGGAGCGGCAGACCTTGCCAGTCCCTTGCAGACCTTCCACCTTGCAACCAGGCGGGGAGATCTGACTCCAGAACTGGATTGTGGGCGCTGCATCTCCCCCACGCTGCCTGCAGAGGCCTTCGGGATCTCTGTGAAGCACCCCCAAAACCTTTTATTGCTGGGACAAAATTTCGGGCAGGCCAAGTCTCAGGAGCGCTGCTGTTCCTCCCTAATGCTGCACCCGCTTCCCCTCCCCCCCTCCCCAGCACACGGCCGTGTCATCACCACCACGGTCTCCTACGACCCACACGAAGGGTCCATCGCCCTGTGCCATCCCGGGGTCCCAGCTGCGGCTGGTCCGGCCAGGGACAAGCACTAGACTTATGGGGGGGCCCAGGAGGTGGTGTCGTGTGAAAGTGGCTACTAACACGGGCTACGGGGACAAGGGGCCTCAGAGAATCTTCTCGAGAAGTTTGACTTTGAGAGAAAGGCAGCTGGCAGTGGGCCTAAAAGCTGAGAGACACAGAGAGAGAAGTCACAAGTAAGCAGAAGCCGTGAATAAGCAGAAACCAGGAGCCGGTGGAGAGCAGGGGACCCCCGAGGCAGAGACAGCTCTGAGCCTGGGGACCGGGAGTCTCTTCCTGCAGTAGGACAGGCGAGGCCACAGACCCCTGCTCCGAGCACCTAGAAGCCAGCCTGCCCTTGGTGCGTATTTCCAGAAATATCCTTACAATAAATCCCCATTGCCAAAGGTAACTCCAGAGGGTCTCCGGGCCCCTCAGAGTCTCACTGAAACAGGCTCTTGAACCTGCGGCAGCTCGCAGGGAGAGGATGGAGGAGCGCTGAGGGCAGGGGCAAGTCACCACACTCCAGCTCTTGACACTCGTTTCACTGCCCATTCCTGCCCACGGCGCGGCCCATGAGAAGCCCAGGGCTTGGGGTCTGGCCCTCTGTCCAGGCTCTGAAGATGCGGTTGCTGGAGCACTGCCCAGTGCCCTCTGTCACTGCCCACTGGCTCTCCGGGAAGAACGCCGTCTGCTCCCCCGCCCCCACCCACTTGGTTATAGCCCCCCGGAAGTCCAGACAGGGGGCAGCAGCTCTCCTTTCTCAGCCCCTGGACTCGTCACGGTGCTTCCAGCTCAGGCCACTGCTTGGGAGCAGGGTCTTGCCTCTAAACACATCTTCCCCAAGAGCACATTGGAATTGAGGTCTTGAAAAACGCCTCCTTTTTTGTTTTAAAAAGCAGCGTCCCAACGCTTGTGTAAGCTGGAGCTTAGGATCCCGGGGGCAGCCGCCTAAGGAAAGAGTCGTTTAAAGCGAAGGCGCGCCTCCCAATTCCCCGAGTTGATGTTTCACTGAAAGGGGGCGTCCCTTCTCCTGGCCCTTTCCCCCCCGAAGGCTCTCCGGAGCCACCCCAGGCAGAGCTGCCCACCACCGTCAGGGTCTATAATGGAACATGGGCCTTCGTTAGGGGACGGGCCTTTCAAAGGTGGGTGCTCCCTGGGGCTCCCGTTTCCTCCAACCAGAAAACCCCATGCCAGCATGGTTTCAGGGCCAACCCACGGCGGGAGGGAGCACACGCGTCTCCTGCTCACGGAGAAAAGATGCGGTGAACAGAGTCTCCGGGGGAAGCGGGAAGGATCAGACAGGCCTTCCCCGAGGGGCTCTCCACCCAAGGCCCCTCTCTGCGCACCCCTTCCTCACGGCATCGTGCTGTTGTTAGCCCTGAATAAGAGGCACATGGAGTCTTTGGGGGAAAGAACAAACATTCGTACAATTGGCGCCGTCCACAGGCCCTCCCAGGGCCTGCTCTCTCAGCCACCCGCTCGCGGGGGCTCCTGGCACACACCTCTCCCACATGGAGCAGCATCTCCTTCTCTCAGAAACGAGCTGTCCCGCATGCATAAGCTTTCTGGCTGACTGAAATTTGACACCAGGGTAAAAGCTTTACTATTTTTTTTTTAAAGCCTGGGAATTTTGAAAGAATTTTTATTTTTCTCTTTTGCAAATTATACGCATGGCCCTTTAACCCTCTCACGATGCCTGGCCAGGGACTGTGAGTGTGAATGACCCTTTCCGTGTGATGGGATCCCCCTCCAGAGCACAGGGGTCATGTCGTAGTCACCTCTGTGTCCCTGACCTCTAGGGCAGTGAGGGGGCCAGCCGGGATGAGGACGGGAGGTGGGCAGAGCTCATGGCTAGAGGTGGCCCTGCTCTGTGAGCGAAGTATCTCCCAGTACTGGAATCCTTGTTTATTATCAGGCCTGTAGGTTGCCAGATCTCGAGGTTCTTCGTTGAAAAACACACACACACACACCAAAAAATGAGACATAGTTCACATCCCATAAAATTTATCGAAGTGGTTTTTAGCATTTTTACAAAGGGATGTAACCATAACCCCAAATGTTTTCGTCACTCCCCCAGTAAATCTCCTCCTCTGTCTCTCTGGATTTGCTTCTTTGGGACATTTTCATGGAAGTGGGACATGCGTTCTGTGGTGTCTGGCATCTTTCATTTAGCATGACATCATCAAGGCCGATCTGCGTGTCCGTGCTTGTTGCTACTCTCGCTGCCCCTGCTTTGGCCTCCCCTCCTCAACTTCCCCCTTGCATTTCTTTGCGTTTGTTATCAGCGTGATAACAAGATGTGTTAGAAACACGTGCAAAACAGAGTAGCAACATCTTGTGTAAAACTCTGAGCTCTTATAAAAACAGGGGGCAGGCGAGGACTTTCATTTCTTCACTCTTTTCCCAGTGGCCAAGGTCTCTGGAGGTCTCCCAGATACATATCTATATAAGAATCATTTGTTTCCATTGCCCCTCTTACTTTTACAAATCCTTTCAGAGCTACTTCTATCTAGAATATCCCAGTGGCGCTGCAGAATTGGTGTACACAAGAGAAAAATAGTTTCTAACACCCAGGAACACACAACTGGATCATGGTGTTCTGTTGGACATTAATCCCACAATCACCATCATCAGACATAGTTACTCTGTGACCCCAAGGGAGACAAAAAACAGAACGACTCCATAATCTTGCCTAAGCACAGACAGAAGAGGTCACCGGGCAGATCACAGAACTATCGAGCATCTCCCATGCTGGCTGGTGCTCCTTTACGCCGCACACTGGAAGCTTGTGCCATCCACCCTTCCCACCTTCCAGGAAGCATTAGTGAGATACGCAATGATGGCATTCCACCTGCTTGCAATAGTCTTCAAAAGAAGATCCCACTTTCCTAAACCCTGAAATCACCAGAAGCGACCCAAGGCCTTTCAGTTCTAACCCCCTCTTTAGTGTTACGTATACTTCCTTCTTGCAATAAGTGAGTCAACCCAAGTTTGTTGGACTGAATTACTTTTGGTGGTTTTGTTGTGGTTCATGGTGGTTTTTAACTCGAGAGTACAGGCAGCAATGGAATTTCTGCTGAGAGCCAGCTGGAGCTCCCCAACACTGAACCCTAGTCTTCCCTGTGGCACACGTAGCTGACATCTCTCGGATGTCTGCCTGTTTGAGGCGCCGTGCAGACCACAGCTGGGAGGTGATCCTAGGTGGGGTGGAGTTCTGGGAGTTTCCCAAAGTCCTTTGGTTTCGAGTTCATTTGTTTTCCTAAGAGGAGGAGCTATGAGAGTTTTTAGCTATGTCATCGGCTGAGATTGCTCCCTGGTGAAATTGTTGAGTGGCCTTCTAATAACTACTCCAGTGCCTGATGTCTCAAGTGTTGTGTGTAGGCAGAGAAGTCAACAGGATGATGGGAAGAGCAGACACAGGGCCAGGAAACCCAGCCATGAGCAGATCTCAGGGTAAAGAGTTCAGGAAATTTCCTCAGATTTGTCCTCCTTGGACAATCCTTACCCCAGAAGTCACCATTCCAAAACCATATGAGGGAAGGTTTCTTCCCCAATCTTATCTTTGTGTTGGTTCTGGGAACTTCTTTCTTTAACTTTCCCTCTTCCTACAATCTAGTGGATTTGGGGTCTGTCCCTGATTAGTGACCATTAGCCTTTGGCCTTTGACCCTACTCCTGAGATACAAAATCTCCTTATACCGAAGCTTCCAAAATACTAACAACGATGTAAACCAATGGCACTTCAGTAAAACATTTATTCAGAAGGTAATCTCCTTTTGAATCTCCTTATAGACTCTTCTGGTTTCCTTGGGGTCTTCTTAAGTGAAAAATGGCAATTCTTGGGGCCAACACGGGCGATCTCATAGTCTATCAAGTTACCTTATCTCCTTGTTTCCTGACAACTAAAGAGACAGTTTGGAGTTGCAATGGCCACATGGGGGAAAGTTGGCAGGCATGAGTATGTTCCTTTGCAGAGATACAGAAGGTGAGGGAACCCTCACCAAGCACTTAAGCACATCTGAGAGAGCCCATTTTGGTTAATATCAGAGACACAATCTCTCTCTGTTTCTATACTTCACGGGACATCACTACATGCTGGCTTTTAATCATGCAATTGGTAAAACAGCCATGGCCCAAGCCAGCTGTTTTATAACAGTAAATTCCACTCTTGAGTGTCTATGTCAAAATCTGGTTTTCTCTTTTTTAACCTCTGTTTGTGGAAGGAAACTAATTACCCTTATATAGCCATAGTTTCATGCTTATGAGAAGCCACTTCCCTCTAATTTTTTGTTTCTGCCCCTCTGGAAGTTGTAAAATCAAATGATCAAAAGTATCACCCAGTTGTTCTGTGTGCTTTCTAGGGACATCCAGAGTCCAGAAAAACAGTCCAAAATGTCTGTGAAGGAAGTTACACAACTGTGCTCCTTTTAGCAGACACCAAGAAGATCATATAACTTTTTTTTTAACCATACTAGTGAGACAAGATTTCAGCTCCAAGATAGAGTGTTGGACTTGACTTAGAGTCTTTAGAAGATGAGCTGATTGTACACAAATAATGTCAACACTATAGCTTGCATTAAATAAAGCCATGTAAGGTTCTAATGATTCAAACTTCCTAAGTCTCCCACATTGGTTTTATCATCTCAGTCAGCTATGCTGCTTCCATCACTTGTTGTAGGCACGTACATCGAAAGTTACATGCAACTTACTAGACTATGATAATGGCTCCCAGAGCGGGGCAGGGGGTGGGGGGGTGCGGAAGCTCAGTTAAAATGTCTTGAAATTCTGGTTCATGTGAGTGTCATCTCTTTATAGCTGTAATTTAACTCCTCTCTTTTCTCAGTACCAGTCCCTCTTATTTTTGACTCCCCATCATCTTCTGCCATTTACAAAAAGAAAAAACAAACGTGTTTTTCAACAGTGTAGATTGCTACTCCACGTTTAGCCAGTTTTTAACAAAATTGAATAACTCCCCTTTAAACATTTAAGAAGACCGCGTCTCCAGATCCCTTCTGGTTTGTAAGTTTCCCTCACATAATTAATTCCAAACTTGAATCTTTCAAAATGGAAACTTAACCCCACTTCAGCAAGACGCTTCTACTGAGAACATTATAACCCATCAGTAGAACCTGGCCCATCAGGAATGGAAATGAATATTGGAGCTCAAAGAGTCGGTCTGTTCTCAACGATACTACTTGACGCCAAGGAATTTGCCCACCTTGAGAAACAGAAAATTGGCTCACTGCTATTGTACTAAACGATACTTATCCTAATTTTTAATCTGTGCCCCGCAAGCAGATTGCTTTTTCTCTGCCAACACACTAACTTCACCTGTGCACACTCTGGGGAGCTGTCAGAGACTTTTCAGATGCTTCAAACAATGTCCTCCCCCAACGGGGTCAAGTTTCTCTAGAAAGTGTACCCAGAAGGCTCCAGAGGAGGCATGCACAGAGCAGGGCATGCGTTTTGTGAGAGCTACAGGTCCCACAGTAGGGACGAATGGCACCGAGCAAGGTCACCCAAATCACTCTGACCCAAACAGACACCAAAAATGGCAGCAACCCCTGCCCTAGAAATCTGGCAGATCAGCTTCAAGTTCATAGCCCAGAGCTGGCTGGCTCAAGGGGGCAGTCACACAGCCCTGAATTTCTTCTTCTTAGGCACAGAGAATATTACAGCAAACACCTCTTGCTACCCTATGCCAATACCCCAGAACCAGCAGGTCAAGGAGGGAGCCACCTGGTTCTCAAAAGCAGACCCAGATGCTTCGAAGACATGTTTTCATTGTCTGAGTTTTATAATCTAGGCCTCTGGGCTTTGAGACCTCTTGTTAGGACTGGTAATCTTTTTGTTTCCAGAGTCTTCCTGTGGAGAGGTTGGCTCAAACACTCTGTCCAGGATGTCTGCTCAGACTGTGCTCGCCATTACCAAGTCATAGGAGCCAACGAGTTGCCTTGCAACAACAGGCCAGAAGAGACCGAACCGTGGTCCAAAGATACCTCCCCGTCCTGATCAGCCAAAATTTAGCAACAGGCGAGGTCAGGATGAGCGTCTTACAGCTTGACTCTACCTCCCTTGGTGAAAAGGAAGAGTCTTTGACCGGAGGGCATTAAAATATTAATATATCTATTGTTCAGAAAAGGAAACAGAGGCCCAGAGGTTAAGTGACCTGCCCAAGTTCATACCACTAACTTCCAGCAAAGCCAGAATTTGAACTCAGACCCGGTCCTGCGCAAAAGGGCGTCTGTGTGAGTTGCACCCCAGCACCAATGAAAGGAGACATCAGAATCATCAGATCTTGGGGATCATCAGAATATCAGAGTGCAAAGGAACTTTAGAGACCATCCAGTCTAACCTCTTCGTTTATGGATAAGGAGACTCGGGCCCAGAGACAGAAAGTGACTTGTTCAAGGTCACACAGCAAATTAGTGGCAATGCCCAGACTTGAACAGTGATCATCAGAGCCGGGGAGCTGCAGCAGCTTGCCCTTCATTGGGCCGGCTGCTTTCGCCCTCACCGGCTGCTGGAGCGTGCTGCTCTATTCTGCCTCGACGCCCTTTCTCTTACGAAAAAGGAACTCCAGTTTGGGGTACCAGTTCCTCCCTTCCGGTCACAGGGAATGTCTCTTGGCACTTTAGAAGTGGCATGTACCTTTCCTAGTGGTTGAGGCCATCTGGCCACAGAGCTGAAAGACCAAAGAACCCAACTCTGCCCCGTGCATGTCCCCTCTTCCCCATGCTTAGGAGCGTGAGAAGAGCAAACATGACGTTGGCAAGAAGGCCAAGCCCAAAGGGCCGTTTCCCTTTAAACATTCTCAGGTCCTCCCTTAAATCTACCCATGCAATTATCCTCCAAGTTCATTCTCAAAATTGAGACTCCAAATTTCAGGCTCTATTTATAGCCAGATGATCATGCTCCTTCCCAGCTCAAAAAACTTTGATTACTCCCATGACTTCAAAATAAAGTCACAAGCCCTTAACCAATCATCCAAGGGCCTGCGGTTTGGTTTCATTTACCTTGGATGGTGTCGCCCACTATTTCCTCTCAGGCTCTCGGTCTACCCCCAGGAGATCAGGTGTACTAGAAATAGCTTTTCCTCCTTTGGAACCCCCAACCTGTTCTCTGTCTCCTGACACCTCACTTTCTACCCAAATACAGATACTGGGGTATATATCTCTCCTTCCCTGAAACAGGATCTCTCTATTTTTGTTATCCTCACCGAACCGAGAGCCTAACGTAAATAAATATCTAGGAAACAGAGGAGTGTGTGTTTAGAAAATTTACATTTATCCTCCCCCTCCACGCCTGGGGAGACATCAGCTACTGTAACTGTTGGGGTTTCTAGGGTTAGGAAAAAACTTGGTTTCTCTTGCCTCACGGACAAGGATGCAGATAAGGGGAACTGAAGAGTTACTCTGGGAATCGAGCAGTAAAAACCTGGACCAGATTAGGAAACCAAAAGTTATGCTTGGAGCTAAGCCATAATCCCACCTGTGGCCACTAAGACTAACTGTAAAGTCTAAAGAGATACTCATGTCTGCCTGACACCCTTATAGGGACCCCAGCACACGCTTGTGTTCCAAACCTTGTGACAGCAGCCAGCAAGGTCAGAGGGTGAGAAGTGCTTCAAACTTCCCGTTGCCCAGGTGAGTTTTCCTCTCATACCCTCCACCCCAGCTGTTGGCAGGGAAATTCTCTAAACCCACCAGCTCTACTTTCCATACTGTGTCTGGTGCCTTCTTCACCCCCATTACCCACTCTCCTTTCCCAGCTGTCTTCATACAGCAATGGTGTCTTGAGATTTTCTCAACAGAAGATAAACATAAACCTCAAAGGAGATAGCCAGTTGAGGGAAAGCACAACACTGCTTTAGTTTGAGAGTTTTTTGGTTTTTTTCCTCAAAGAAACACACTACTGCCTAAGAACCCATTCTCTCGGGAGTGGAGGAGATGGAACCCACTCTCTTTGTGGTTTCGAAGCCGTTTTTAACCGGAATCCATAGCTGGGGAAACAAAAGAACCTCTTTGCCTGTATAATTTTGTTCCCTTCCTTTATTGCTTTAAATAGGCAAGATGTGGTTTGCATTCCTTTCACTGCTAATGTTTGCTTTGTGTTCCTGAACAAAAATAACTTGCCGTTCATATTGCTCTCAAAGTTTGTTAAGGACCCCCTCCCCCTCACGCATTCCCCTCATTTGTAATCAAGGTCTTGCCTTGGGCTCACAAAGAGTTTTAGCCCTCCATCTTCTGTGCTAAAGCCCTTGCCCATGGCTCTGTTTCTGTGAAAACAGCAGCTCCTACCAGTCTCCACTAGCGTTCGAGAACCCTGAGCTGGGAGGTTTGTCTCAGCCATACAGTGGCTCTGGGCAGGGATGGGCACCACCATCCCAGGGGTATGAAGATTGCCGCCATCACCAACATGGCAATGACAGCTCTTCCCAGAACACACATCTTTATCCTGGTGATCCTTCCTCTTAATCACTAAAGTCGTTCTGCAAGATAGTGTTGCACTTTCTAGAACACAGCTGAAAATGTTAACTTGTCCTGGAGCACAGAACTTACAGGGCCAAGATTACAATTTTAAAGCCAATGCTTTTTCCTCCAAGCAGCAACAAACCCCCACTAGCTTCCTGAAAGCCCCACTGCTTGGCAAAATGTAGAGAAGCAACTATAACCTTCCTTGATATGCTTCCCTAGCTAACAACCATCAACCCAGAGAAAATCTTCCAAAAGCCCAAGACAGATAGGTCCATGGGCATACCTGTGTGTGGACACATTCACAGGTAAACCATAACCTAAGTCTGGAGCCAAGAGCTAGGAAGAAGCGCTCAGGGTCACCCAGTTTCTGCCATGAAGTCTTACTCTCAAGGTCACTTATAACTTGTGGTTATGTCTCCATCCTCATAGATGTCCCTGATTTGACCACAACCAAACCTGAGCCCTAGGGCCTTTCTTCTGCTAATTTTACTCTTTTGCTACATGCACTCTGGGGACTTGCGCTGCTCATGTCCCGCCAGTAGGGACCAGGCCCTAAACTCAGGCAGTGATTCAGCCTTCCTGTGCTTTTCTTGCCTGCCTGCAGCTGTATTACAAGATCTCAAAGGTAAGGACCAGCCAGATCTTTCTCCAACTGGCTTTTGCCCATTAAGTGGTTTTATGACGTGGGCACCCATGAGAGGCATGCTTTATTTTCTTCACACACACTCCCTTGGCTTCCTTCTGCCCCAGCCAGCAGCTCTGGCTCTGGCATCAACCCTGACACGCACATTGAGGCCCATGGTAAGATTCCTCATGAGAATAAATGAAGGGCCCCAGCTCCCTTCTTGGCTGCAGCGTGAGAAGACTTCCCGCTCCAAGGCAGGAGAAAGGCTACCTCAGAAGATAAAGGAACGCATGTCCTCAAAAGACATGGCTCTGTCCAATGAAGGCAGGCGGGGCTGCTGGCAGCTTCCGTTAATTCCGTTGGGGCAGGCAAGAGGCAACTGGCAGTTGCTTCTGAGGCTGAGCTGAGGATGCTGGGATAGATTTTTAAGGGAACGGTTGGGCCTTCTATCACAAGCCTCGCTTAAGTGCCCAAGGAAATGGCAGAGCAGGGAGAAGGAATATTTGCAGAGAGTGCCAAACCCTCTTGTTAGTCTTTGGCTTCCGTATCCTTCCCCAAACCTTAGCTCAAGTATTAGGCAACCCGACATTTTCATCTCTCCTCCACCCCTTCATGGTAGAGGTTCTGGCTGCTAAAGCAATAGCTGAGAAGTGGGAAAGATAAAGGGTAATAAAAATTGTCCTAGAAAATCTACAAAAAGCTTTGTCGGAATTAGGTTATGGAGCTCTGAGCTAGGCTTGTTGGGTCACTGACAAGTGCTAAATTATTTGGCTCAAGAAATGACAGAGGAGATGTTGAAAAATGCTTGTTGGGGTTTGGAAACTGCCTTCACCAGCACAAAAGCAAAGGACCAGAGTCCTCTGGCCACAAACTGCTAGAAAAATCCCAGCCTCTGAGCCCCAGGAAAAAGGGGGCAAGCAGCATGCTTGGGCAAGCCTATCCAGGGACTTGCCTCCCACGGTGGGGCCAAATATGCCATCAAAGCCAGTCACGACCACAGCAAGTGTGGGCCGTGAAAGGGTCATTCTCGACTCTGAGCATCACCAACACAAACATGACACAATGGACTCTGAGACCAGGGCACACCAAGCTTGAATCCTGGGTCCTTACTTACTACATGGGAGACTTTGGGCAAATTACTTAACCTCCCTAGACCTGCATTTCCTCAATCTGTAAAATGGGGATAATATTGGGTAAGGGACGAAGCATAATCAAGCATATAGTCAGTGCTCAATAAATGTTTCTTCTTACTCCTGTGCCCCCTCCTGCCATCCCATCCTTTTCTGTCCTCTCCATCATTTCTAATTACAACAGTGCCCATGAATGGCCAGAAAGAAAAGCAAGCAGAAAAACTAGGTAGTTGGGGGCAGCCCAGAGCAAGCTCAGAAACCTAGCCAACCACACGGGCTTTTAAAAAGCATAACCAGGAGCTGGTAGAGTCCATGAAGATATCGAAGAATGGCAGGGCTCTCTATTCATCAGGGACCGCTTTAAAGGGAGACAAGTCTTTTTTGCTCCCAAGCTATCGCCAAATGGCATTATGATTGCCGAGAGCCTGCAATGTCATCGGGAAAGACCAAAGAGCAGGGCTGGCTAGTTAGAGGCAGACCTGCGAGCCGATAAGCCGCCGGTTAGTGACTTAGCCTTCGTGGTAAATGAATGAAGTGAACTAGTTGCTCATAAAAGCACCTTCAAGTTTTGAGACTTCAGATTTAAAGGAGAGGGATCCTAGAAAAGGAAAACACACAAAGCACAGCTTCCTAGAGGGACATGAAAGTGTTTTCATTTGAAATTAACTACCGAGAGCCATGCAGCTCGTTGGAGGCCAAAGCAATGGCATGGGGAGGCCAGAAGACTCTGGGCTCTCAAACTTTCTCAGAAGGGGCATCTGGAACAGTCCAAAGGGAGGTCAGGAGATTCCATCCTAGTCTGGAAGATGTCTCCATCATGAGAAAAAAACAGGGAGCCCCTCCCCCCAACTCTTTGGTCACTCCCAGGTGGAAAGCAAAGGAGAGAGAAGACCCTGACCTCTTCCTCCCCAGCTGCATATACCAGTCCCCCCACCCCTGCTTTCACCACCCGCTCCACCCCTCCCCAAACAGTCCCTGTTAGGGGTCGGGTGTCAGGGCTCTTCCCCAGCAAAAGATCTTCTTATCACAAACTTTTGCGTGTTGTTTGCACCAATTTGCAGGTAGGATTCAAGAGGCCCTGATTTCAATTGTGTACGAGAAAACATAATAACTAAGTTCCCAGTCAAAGATGGCTTTCAAAAGAACACACCTGATTTATTAGGGAGGTGCTAGGAAAGTCACCCCGACTAAGTCAGGGTGCTATGCCCAAGGAGTAGCCCCACCCCCACCCCCACATCCCATACTGAGGTCAAGGGAATCAGCTTTGTCACGGTTGGCTTATAATTCTGCCTAACAAGTAGGCCTGCGGGGGGCGGGGTGGGGGGAAGGCTAGAGGGTTGGGAGGGGTCCAGGGCCCATCTATCCCATCAAAGAGCAAGTAGTGAATAGCCACATAAAGCTAGAATTTTGTACTAAATAGTCAAAGTTTGGTGACTTGTATTTCTAATCTTTCTGCTCTGGTTTCTAAAATAACAGTTTCCAGAGCAGCTCGGGAGCAGAGGCATCGGACTGGAAGATGCTCCTGCCCTCCACACTCGGGCCACCTCAACACAAAGAAATGCCGGTGCCCCTCAGGCTGGGCACAAACACAATTTATGGGAGGGCTTCCAGCTGGAAAAGCAAGTGGACGTGTCCCAACGAAACGGGGGCCACCATCTCAAGGGCACGTCGGCAAATAAACCAGACCTTGACCTTCTTCGCCCCTGGAGGCCTGGGAAAACCTTGCAGAGGGCCACCGAAGGAGAGAGGTTCAGATTCCAGCCTCGAAAGGGAGTTAACTCTCCACTAGCCACAGGGGCGAATGGACTGAGACACGCCGCCCCAGCACAGCACGGTGCCCCTCAGGGCAGACATTGAGTCCACTCTTGGCCAAACAAAGGGAGAGTCCCACGTCACTGGCGGGCGAAGAGGGCTGTGTGGGCTGCAGGGAAAGGGGACAGACGTGACCTAGAAAAGAGGAAGTTTTGCCTGACTCCCTGGCTGCTCCAGAAAGCCGATGGCCAAGTCTCAGAATTAGCTGCTGTTTGGATTTTGTGTCACAGAGGCACCGGGCATGGGGCAGATTCTGAGTGGGTCTGTCGTGCCTGGTCCCTGCAGGCTGGCAGATGTGCCCGGCTCATCTTGGTGAGCCTGCCCACTTCAGTTAAGAATGAGGAGCCCTGAGGTTCCGCCGACGGCTGGGGGGCTGTGCCCACCCCTCCAGCTCTCCTACCCTTGCCGCCTGGAACAGATGGACGGGCCCCTGCCCAGGCTAAAGAGAAGGAGAGACACCTCTAAACAGCTGGGTAATTTTGCTACAGGGAGCTATGTTTTGGAAACAGGAAAATTGAGGCCTAGCACCCCAAGCACCTGCAGGGGGGAGTACATGGTTAAAATGGTGCTGACCGGGGAGGGAAAAGGCTAATTGCAAAGCCGGTGTGAGACAGTGTTGGAATCTGGGCGGTGGGCTTGCAGGTGATTTTTATTTTCTTCTTTTCTGGATTGGTTTCCTCCATTACCCTTTCCTGTGTTGGTGTTCTCTCTTCTCCAAGTTTTCTGGTGTGGTTCCAAAATCCTATTTTTGAAAAAGAAAAATGGACGCAGCAAGGATGAGCTCAAGGTCAAAGTGGCTGCAGAGTCAAAGGCTTGTGTGCTCAGCAAAACCAGGACACGCTCCTGGAGCAGGAGAATTCCCAGCTTGCGGCCGGATCCGGCGCCTCCCTGCTAGGCAGAGCTCCAGGGGCTCCAGCAAAGGCAGACAGGCCTGGCCCTGCTCTCCCACAGATCCGCGGGAGTGGCAGTGCCCGGTGGGGCTGGGGGCCCACCTGGCCCTCCAGAACACACTCTGAGACCAGCGGGGTAGAGACGGAGAGTAGCATCACGTCCTGATAAGATGCGCGCCCCCCACCCCTGCACAGAGAGATTGAGCGGGTTCTCGAACACCGGCAGTGGCACAATCCTTCTGGGATGTTCTCCCTCTGGTCTTAGGGTTCACGTGACTCTTGGCCTATTTTTTTAAAGCCTTTGAGTTAAGAGAGCCCACAGCTTCTGTTCTGCTGTTCACCTACTTTCCCTGCTGGAGGGTTTCCATCTTTTTCTCCTGACACTCCTGTTTATTTTCCTCTTCCTCATTCCATCCTTATTCGAGGGAAGAAACGGTGTTCACCATCCCATGCTAACCCCATAGTAGCAGCAGCCGAGGCCCCTCCAGGCCAAGCCTCTCCGCTCTGTAACCCTCCAGAGTCCTCTTCCCGCCCATGCACTCCCATTTCTTGACTTTTTTTGACTTTTTTTAAAAGATTTTTTTAATTTATGCATACAAGCTGGGGTGCGGGCCAAAGGCGTGGGGTGGTGAGAGGGCTCCCCAGAGACAGAGTGGGAGCAGAACAAGCAGATCCACTGAAATACACTGCTGAGGGGGGCAGCAGGCGAGGCAGGAGAGGTCTGCTGCACCATGTGGGAATCTCCCCAGCCGGGCATCGAACTCGCGTTGCCGCTGCCGACAGCTCCACAGCGCAGCGCTTAACCACTGCGCCACCAGGGAGGCCCAGTTCTTGACTTTTTATTCCTCCCCCACTGGGCACATTCAGAAGGATAATCAGGTCATTCCACAAGGATGTTTGTAAGCGGGAACAACGGAGTTTTACGACAAAGCACTGAGGATGCCAAGCTCGCACTCTTGCGTCCCAGCTTCCCACTGGGTAAAGGAGTTTGGCACGCGACTTCAGGAGTCCTAGGAGTCCTTGGAATTCTATAGAAAATGGTATGGGTGGGTGTGTGGGTGTTCACTTTTTTTCCTGGGAGGGGATCTGTTGCCTTCATTAGATTCTCAGAAAGGAGGTCCATGATACAGAAAAATGTCAAGAACACTGTGTGCCGACTCCATCCCTCAGGTTAGACGGAGATTAATCATCCTGGCGGAAAATGTAGCTTGCACCAGAAAGGTTGGGGGGGCCAAGAGCAGGCACGGACAGTCGGTCGCCCACTCCTCCTGCAGGGCAGTGTGTGGGTGCCAGGCCGGGGAAAGCACCTTTGATGGAGCACCCCCCGGCCCGTGGCCAGGCGCACAAATATAACGGCCGGTTCATATTTACTGTTCTGCTTCACCCTCACTCCCTCTGGAAAGTGGGACTTATTATCCTCATTTTACAGATGAGGAAACAGGCTCAGAGAAGTTAAGGAACTTCCCCCATGTCACATAGCTAGCGAGAGGCAGAACTGGCCTTAAAACTAGGACTGCATGGTCAAAGGTTTGTGTTCTTTCCACGGCCTTCTCAGCCCTGCCTGTCTCACGTCCCTCGGGGACTGGGCGAGAGGGTGCAGAGATGTCCACCTAACCCCGTGGAGAGGCAGGTTCTCCTCGCGTCTGCAGAACAGGAATTCACGCGGCCCTTCCACTCATGTACCTGTGGAGCTGTTTGTCAAAGAACGACTTGGGAGGGCCTGGCAAAGGCAGCCAAGCAGGCTCAACTCCACCGCCCCACCCCAACCAGGATAGGGGGTTTGTGGTCATTGGCCAGGTTTGCCTTCAGTCAGCCAGACCCTAAGCCGGGGTGATGGTTCAGAAGGGAATGAGGAGAGCAGAGCCAGGCCCCTGATCGCAAGGAACACTAAATTTCACAAGGCCCCCTCCCCCCAGAGCCCGACCTGGCAGGGGCGAGCCTCCTCCCTGCTAGATAAATGGCAAGTTCTTTATCCAGGGCTGCGAGGACAAAGGGGAGGAGAGGGTTCCAGTGGAGGGAGGGAAGAAGCAGAAGCAGGGCAGCATCTACCTCCCACCGCTCCCCCACTCCCTCCCTGGGTCCCGAGGTCCCAGGTCCTCTCCTGCTTTGCCCCCTGCCCCCCAGGGTCTGGCAGCTCTGCCACAGAGAGGAAGTGATGGGTTCATCATGGCGCTGGGGAGACGGAGCCATTCATTCCCCCCAAATGCAGTCCCCCGCGGGAGAAATGTCAAGCCCACAGGACACAGGCCCCCCCCCTTGGAGGCCCGAGCCCCTGCGGAACCCCCTCCCCGCAAATGCTTAGCAGTGAATGATTCCATTTGTGGCTGGCCCTTGCTTTTCCAGCCCCCCTCACCCCTCTCCTCTAAAGTGCTTTCACGTAATGTGGCCTTTCATTAGGATCGGTGATTCATTTTCCACCGAACTTTAAATATCCCCCCTGAAATGAGTAATGCTGACTCTGAGGGGAGCCGCATGCCAGCCGCGCCCGATCTGCCCCCCAGCGCCTGCCTCCTTTCCCCATATAAGGCCTTGAAAGGCAGGCGGGAGAAACCCTGGTGAGGGAGCCCAGGGCCGAATCAGGAACTGGCGTGGGTGGGGGTCGACGCAGGTGTCGGGGTCCCCGGCGCACCCCCGGCTCTGCGGCAGGCTCTCCAGCCCAGGGCGTGCGTGTGCGCGCCTGTGTGGGGCAGGGGCGCGGGCGCGCCTTTGGCCGGCGCGGAGGGGGCGCTCGCGTGACCGGGCGGGGCGTGCAGGTCTCCCACGCGTAAGCGGACGGGCGGGTGGCTCGGTGGGCACTAGGAAGACTGGGCCCGACACGGACACCGGCCAGGGCGCAGCTCGGGCCGGGCTCCCGCGCCCTGGGGGCGTTTCTCAAGCAGGCTGGGCTGCGATGCGCATGCACACCGGTCACCATGCTTTGTACCCTGTGACACCACCACCCTGGCGACAAGTGCCTGGACGTCGTGGGACTAGAGCCAGAGCCGAACGTGGCCGCCTCAGGGCAGACAGAACAGGGCCGGGCAGGCGGCCTCCCTGGGGAGCTGGTGCGGCCAGCCCCGCCCTGTCCTCGCCCGTCTCAAGGAACCTTAGAGACGCCACATGGCTCGCAGGGGCAAGAGTTCAGCTGTCAGACATTAACTCAGGGGCCAGTGCTGGAAGCCCAGAGGGCAAGCTCAGGGCTGGCCTTGCGTTTGACCAGGGGATAGGGAGGCGGGCGGGTTCCCAATGAGGCGGGGAGAGCCCCTCTCTCGCCCTGCAGCACCCGCTCATTTCCACCTGTATCCTTACAATAAGCCCCCATTTCCTGAGGTGACCTGCGGCTATCACTGCTTCTTGATGCCTGAAAGAGCCCCCAGAGATTTTGCGAGAAGTAACACTGGAAACGGAGTGTTCAAGACAACACTCCACCAGAGGCCGGACCGTCGGCCCGGAACGCCCGGGGGCCGGCAGGTGATCGAGCCCCCAGCAGCAGTCGGACACCCCAGAACCCGAGCCGTGGGCCTGTGAGGTGTGTGGGTGTGACGGACAGAAGACAGAGCAGAGGGGGACGCCCCTCGACTCTGTGCTCCCAGCTCTTAGCCCAGAAACATCACCTCGAACCCTCCTTCCGGGTCATGTGCAGACCCGGAAGCATCTTCTAGAACCTCTCAATGGGAAGCGAGCTCTTTGAAGCCAGAAACCATGATCTACTCTCCACAGTTCTAGCAGCCGCGGCCGTCAAACAATTCAGAGCCTGCCAGGTCTGGCCTGGGAAGCTGTCTCCCCCACGGGAACGCCCCACTGGCTGCTGCCCCCCTCCAGGCCCTGGCCCCAGGCCTGCCGTCCCCACCTCTGTAGAAGCCCATCAGTGATGACCACCGAGGCCTGAGGCCTCAGGAGCCCCAGAGGCTCGCTCTGATCGATTAAAATCCGGCCTCAGCCCGGAGCTTGGCCTCTCGCCCTTGTCAGGTTGTAAGCTCTGAACAGGCACATATGTTTGCTTGGTTATTTTTCGTTCTGTGACATGCCAGCTCAGCTGCCGTTCTGCGAGCTGATACGCAGGGCCACGGTATACTGAGCCAGGCCCTCCTGCCCCTCCTGGGCCGCCCCTCCACCCCCAGAGACCCCCAGAGACGCCAGCCCCTCGGGTCTTTAGGTGTTTCTCCAGCAGCATCCGGGGGCCGGCGCCTTCCCAGACTGCCCAGCCGGTGGCTTTCACGCCACGCTGCCCTGCGCCGTGCCTGGGCTCAACCGCTTTTGGAGCCCAGCACCTCCTCGTCTCGGAGGGCTTGGCCCGGGAAGCAGATGTCCACGGGCAGAGGCCCCAGAGGACAGCCAGGCCCGTCTCTAAGCTTGGGGGACCAGGGAGGAGGGCCCCCCAGGGAGGTTTGTGAAATGAGGTGGTCTGGGCCAGACAGCTCCCTGCAGGTCACGGCTCCTGATGGGGGCCTTGGTCACCAGAGGGGTCAGAGCCCTGAAAGCCACCAACGAGGCCCCCAGCCTGGCCCCCCCCGGGGGCCACACAGCACTGCCCCCCATGTCTGGTGGGGAAATGCAAGAAAACCACCACTCTTTAGGGGTAATTCTGCGTTTCAGATTCTTCTCCCAAAATTTCCTGTGTTCTTGCGTCTTTGCCAGTAAGTTCTCTCTTGCGGTGTCTGACTATAACCCAGGGGAGAAAGGTGCCCCTTTCCTCAGAAAACCAGACAGGCCTCCTCAAAAAGGCCACCAGGAAGAGGTTTTCATCTGACCTGCTATTAATAATTTCAACTTGGGGTTCACGGCTTATTTCCGAGGGGAAGGCACATCCATCTTCTCTATTCCCCGACTGCCAGGCAGAGAGGGCCGGTTTGCTTCTGGAACTCTGTGAGGCAGGATAAATCAAGGTGGAACCTGGGGATGAGGACATTAGCAAGGTCCACACCACCCCATCGAGGCAGCTCAGCTCCCATGGAAAGTGCCAGCGGCTTCTTCCCAGAGAGCCACGGTGCAGGTGGAAACAGCCTCCAACAACCCTAAATCGTGCTGCGACCCACTTGGGTGGAGCAACCCACCCAGCTCTCTGACTAACCCACTCTACAGCGGGGCCTGTTAGAGCGTTCCTAAGCGCCCTGCGCACCAGGCAGCCACCCTGATTAATCATAGGCCAAGCAGCTAGAGAACACGTAGTCTCCCAGACGCCGGTTGGGCAAAAACGTATCAACCAAGAGCGAACACGCCAACCCTAATAAAGCATCGCTCACCCTGAGTGTCACACGGATCTTGGCAGGCGGCCGTGTGAGGCGTGCTGAGCCTCACAGCGTGTGGGAGGAAGAGCACTGGACTGGGAATCAGAAGACCTGGGTTCTGGGTCGGCCCCGTGCAGCGAGCTTGGAGACTCCGGCGTGTGACTTCTCCTGTCTGTGTCTGGGTATGCCGGTCCATAAACTGCAGGGGCTAGGGCCAGCGGCGGCCCAGGGTCCTTCCAGCCTGAAAGTCTGGGTCCGTGACTACCTCCCTCTCCACGACGAGCTAATTGCATCCACAGATCCCCTAGTCTCTCAAGAGGGACTCCTTCATTTCATGCTCAAAGCCAAACTGCTTTGCGCATGGACCAGCAATGGGGTCCCCGAGGCCTCCAGGGGGACAGCAAGACCAAAACTATTTTCATAATAAAACTAAGATGTCATTTGCCTTGTCGCCATGTCGACACTTGCACTGGTGGTGCAGAAGCAGTTGGGGGTGACTGGCGTCTTAGCACGCGGGCAGGCTGTGCAGGCCTTGGGGGGCCCTTGTAGCAAGGGCGGGGGGCTTGCAGAAGGAAAAAAAGAAAAAAGCCACTTAGGAATAGCCCTGGTGAAGCAGCAAACATTCATTCTATTCCATCTCCACTCGTGCACACGCTTTTGAAACTATTCTCTGTGTGAACGTTTAAAGCTGCCGTGTTCCATGATCCCTAATTATGAACCTAGAAGCAAAGTTGGGCACTAAATCGAATGGCACTGCTGGGTTGGGAGGAGGCCGTGGGGCGGACTCTACATCTGATTAGACTGGGTTTTTCGTCCGTAGCGAGACAGTACATGTATCCAATGTTAAAATCTCAAAATAGAAAAATTTTACACGAACAAAACACATGGATTCCCTGAGAATTCCCAGCTGGCAGATTAAGAAATACCTTTAGACGCGAAGCTCTCCCAGGCAGTCCCCCAGGAATTCGAGATAGGAGTTTCTGTGTGCACACTTGGGAGCAGACGGGGGTGTTCTAATATTTGTCGCGTCTTGGCTTTTCACGAACAAGTTTTTATTGACTTTGCTCCATCCCTATCGCACCCCCAAACCCTATGAGCTAGGCCCTGTTCTTATCTCTGATTTTACTGAAGAAGCCTTCAGGCCTTGAGAGCCCCCTGCTTAGTAAATAGAGAAGCCCTATGCGAGGCCAAAGCCAGAGCCCCTGACACCCCTCACACGTGGCCTTTCGAGGGGCTGCGTCGCCCCACTTTCTGGCTGCCTCACCCCACTTTCTGGTTTCCTCCCTGGCGGCCCTTTCGCTGACTGTGGCCAGCATTTCAAAAGTCTGCTTTGGAAGACTTTAATTTATAATGCCATCAATAGCTATAAACCACATAAGCAAAAGTTTTTTGGTGTCCTTCATGAGGTTTTAAGAATATCGAGGGGTTTTGAGATCAACAAGTTTAAGAACCCAGGGTGGACAATAGAGCATACGGGTTACAGAAGTCTTGGGCCGCCCTGTCCATGAGACACACCAGCGTGTAACAATGCTCGTTGGACGCTTGTTGGTGGGTCACAAACAGACTAGACGGTGAAACAAGCCCAAAACTTTTCCCTGCGGTTGTTTGAGATGTGTAGGCCGAACGAGCCGCTTTTTACATGGAATGTTCTTTTTACTGAAAAGAACAATCATCTACAATGATGTAGTCTTTCGTGTTTGATAGCTTCTTTTTTTCCCCAAAAAATAAATGAATTGGTCACTTTGAGGAAAAGCATAGTATTTTTTGTCAGTGGCAAAATTTGAGCTTTCAAGGGGAAATGAGAATTTGGGAAAAATAAGGATTTTGGAAAAATGGCATCAGCCATTGCAACCTGGATCGCATCCAAGCACGTCAAAGCCTTTCTGGCCATTTTAATATTAACAAAGGGAACTTCTTTTATACTAGATGAGATGTGTCAATATTTACAAGACCTGTATGAATATTCTTTCAAATAATGACTGTGCGGAGTTAGAAAACCTCTTGACGGGATAAAAGAGCCACTCAAAGTTTAAGATAACCTGCTCTATTTTGATGTAGCAAATGATGCAAGTTTCATTACTGTGGTTTAGGATTCCACATTAAACTCACCTTTCAGGAACCACTACTTCGTGAGTGTTGGTGTATTAGCACAGAAGACTATGCACGGTTATTTTTCAAAGCTACTTTACAATGTCTCTCTTTTCCAAGTATCTGTGTGAGACTGTAATGCCATCATATAGTATAACCAAAATAACATACTGTAGCAGATAATGCAGAAGCATGCATAAAATCACAGCTTCCTTCTATTATTCAAAACACGAAAAAGATTGCAGAAATACAAAATGGTGATTCTCAAACAGGGCGATGTTGTTTTCCACCATACCCCACGGGGACATTAAGAAACATTTTAGTTATTATAACTGGAAGAAATGCCAGCTAAAGTCTAGTGGGAAGAGGCCAGAGGTGCTACTAAACATCCTTCAATGGACAGGATAGCCTCCTACTGCAAAGAAATCTGCTCCCAGATTTCGATAGTGTCAGGTTGAGAAATTAAAATAATGTCCGGCTTCTCAGTCTTTTTGTTTCAAAAATACTCATGCTAACATGTAATGGGTTTGTTATTGTTATTTTAAAGTCAACTTTAAATCTTTTTTTTTTAATTTTAGACTTTCCATTTGTAACACAGTCAATAGCTATAGCCCGCATAAACAAAAGCTCTTTGGTGTCCTTAATGATTTTTAAGATTGCAAAGGGGTTCTGAGACCAACTAGAATGTAGAACACAATCAATAGCTATAACCCACATAAACAAAAGCTCCTTGGTGTCCTTCATGATTCTTCAGGGATATCGAGGAGTTTTGAGACCAAAAGTTTAAGAACTCCTGATAGACAGTGGAGCGTACAGGTTACAGAAGTCCTGTTCAGCGGTCCTATACAGGAGCCACTATAAAAACAAGGAGCTGCCAGGGTGCTGTGCCCACACAGGGCTAAGCACCAGCAGCTCAAGCATCTGTGATGTGTCTGGGTTTGTGGTCACCGGGAAGAACACAGCCATGACTGAAAGGCATTCACTTTTCCCAAAAAGCTTACTGTCTAGGAGGGAAGAGAGACACATTAACTGAAATGTCCATCAAAATATGGGTGATCAAAGGAAGGGAAACCTATGCATGGGGATGTGAATTCAATAGGGAGGTGACTCAATGCTGCCCTTGGGCCGGGGGGTAAGGAAAGGAGGCAGGGAAGGCTTCCTGGAGGAAGCAGTACTGAGTTGAGTCTTGAAGGATGAGTAGGAATTTGGTTAATGAGAGAGCAAAGGCGCTGTGTTCCAAGCAGTGGGAACAGCATAAGCAAAGGCGCAGAGATAGGAAAGAGCACGGAGGATTTTGAGAAGCTATGAAAGGGTACAAAGAAAATTTAAAATATACTGGCAATCCCCCTCCCAACAAAACTGAGTGCTCCCCTCACCAAAATTAACATGTTTTTAAATCGAGAAATAACAGCTCTTGCAAACATCAGCTATCTCTATTTTTAGGAGGCTGATTCATCATTTTAGGTAGACTGACAAAATACCTGTCTTGGAAAACAGGAGTGAGGCTTTGCTCTCCCTATCTTGGTATGGCGTGAAATGTTCCACCCACTCCAGCCATATCCCCTCTTCTCTGTCTTCTCACTTCTACTGTCTGTGGCTCACAAGCTCTCCAGTAAGCTCGCGGTTGGCCAGTAGATTCTGCTAGGACAGGACAGGCAAAACCCTCCTGGTTCATTACCAGGAACCCCTGGGGAGGATGTCCTCTCCATTTCTCACAAAGGGTTTATGTGCTTAGTTCATGCGAAGGCAGGTGAAATTGTTTTTCTTACCAAAGAAGCTGTCAAGCCAGTTGAATGTTTATTTCACAAGCAGGAGAACTGCACCATTCTGGAGAGTGGGGGCCAGTGTGCTGTACTAAAGCCCCCCGGGCTGGGAGGAGACCCTGTTAGTTCTGAAAAATAAAGGAAGAGAAACGGAAGGTTTTCTTAGAGCAATCACTGCCCATCCATCCCCACCAGCAGCCCTCATCAAAGGTTGAACGGATCCAAAGGACACGTTGGCATTTGCCGAGGGTCCCGGGAGAGAGCCTGCCCTTTCCAGCAGCTTCGGTAGGCTGCAGAGGAAGCCTGTGAGACACGCACCCGGCATTCTGCTTGCAACAGACATCTGATGACACCCCTCGGGTTGGAGAGCGAGCCCTGTCCCCAGCCTGGAGCTTGGCTCTTGGAAACCTCTCCGAGAGCCAGGGCAGGTTGCGAGGTGGCTCCAACCAGGACTGGCCTTTTCCTAGCACAGAGGCAGCAGAGGCAGGGCGGCTGGAGCAGTCCCAGCTGGCCACTCCACCAGGCACTGGGCCTTAGGGACTGGACGGAGGGCGGGCTGCTCTCTGTCCAGCTGCGGGCGGAGATGACTGCAAACAGGAGAAGGAACTACCTGGAGAGGTGGGAGACACAGGCGCACGTCAGGTGGGGCTCTTAGCGCACTTGAGGGGCCAGGCGGACAGCCAAGGGGCGATGAGACCAGCGGTGAAGGGAACGATGGAGTGCGACCTTACAAGCCTCACGGCTCAGGGCCAGCAACTTGACCTTGGAGAACTTGGCCGCAGCCCTCTTGCCAGTGACGCGGCAGTCTAGACTCTGCCAAGCGGGCCAGGCGGGCTTGGTGAGGGGCGCGCCTCAGGAGGGCAGCCGCCTTCCCCTCCAGGCCTGAAGCCTGCTCAATGGACTCTCCAAATGCAAGTGAAATCGTCTGACCCCCGCTCCGTGGGCTCAGGAGGTGGCGCGCTGAGAGAGCTCTCCTAAGTGGGCACTGACAGCCTCACACCCAAGCCCAGGCAACACCTCCCTGAGCTGGCGCCACCCTTGCAAGCCGGGAGGCTCCGGCTTGGGGGGGCTTGCACGCCCCCGCGCGCTCAGGCACGCGCAGTTCGGGCCTCGCACGCAGGCAGGCGCGCCCGTCACCGGCTGGCTGCAGCTATGTCAGATGTTTGGGGGAACAAAGAACAGCTCGCTGGCTGATGCCGCCCCTTTTCCTTCTGGCCTTCTAAGCCCATCAGGCAAACAAAATTGGATGGCTGGGCCTGACCACCTTCCAGCACCCCGCGAGTTGTTGTTGCCGTGCACCCGAGTTCAGCCCCTGAAACGCCCGAGCTGTGATACTAGCGATCACATTAAGGTAATGACGGCCGCTTTGCACAAGTCTGTCGGCCATCTGCATGTCTCCTTTGGAGAAGGGGATGTTTAAAAACAAAAACTGTGAAAATTAATAACGACCAGTGCCAAGCCCTGTTCTAAGCACCTAGTGTCATAAACGTGGATGCGTTTGACTGGCAGGAGTTGGCCTGGCATGTTATCGGCAACTTTAATCGACAAAGTGACTTTACCTTGGTTTGGCGACTGCTAAGAAAACAGCAGGTCGTGGCGCGGACTCAGCGCCCACCGCGCCGCGGTCTGCCCAGACGGCTGCAGAACCTCTGGGCGTTTGGGCAGAGTGACCCTGAGAACCTGCGAGACTGGGGGGGTTCATCTGGACTGGTCCCCTCTGCTGGTGGGGCTCGCCAAGCCTGGGACCCTGTCCCCCTGCAGCGTCCAGGAAGCCCCCTGCCCCTCATAACAGTAACTCATTTCTGTGGCACTAGCCCCCTCCCGCCCTTCCCCAGGGCTCTGGCTGGTCAGAGGAGGCCATGCTTCCTCTCCATGGTCTTTGCCTTGCGACGCCACAGCATGAGCCCTCTGGCTACTTTCCCCCCCCCCCC